>JAODPA010019529.1:0-13072 GCA_025585075.1 Nepenthes mirabilis | reverse complement strand
AATTGATTTTTGTACTAGTGATTTGGATTTATATTTATTTTCTGATTTTGGTATTTATTTCTTGATCCTCCTTCTAATTTATTGGACCCATTTGCTCATCTATGATACTTGTTGGGCTTTAGGATCATATTTTATATTTTATCCATTTAGAGTAGAAGATTCAAATGCATTATAAGAGTAAGGATGTGAATTATCAGCTATTTGCTCAATTTGGTGAGTTTTAGTTCTATTATAATTTAAATTATTATATGATTTGTGATTGGATTTGTGGTTCGATTGAGTATAGGTTGATAGCTATATTTCGAGAGTAGTTGGAATATTATGTTATGTATTGATCATGATTAAACTTGAATTGTCACATTCCTTACAATAATTGCAAAGCAGATTGTATTATATTATCCGGACGGTTGTCTGATGAGGTATTATGCAAGTTTTGATTTGTTAGGTCCCGTGTAATTAGATTATCATACTCGGATATGGAATTTGTAAGAATTAACTTTAGAATTTAATTAATTATTTAATCGACCTATCTGGTCCAATTCATGATACTCTCTTCTCCTCGGCTCACTCTCTTGCTCTCAAATATCAGAGAAAAATGATAGAAACAAACTGAGGGTGTCTTTTTACAATGCCTTGTGCTTATGTGGCACTCGAGCGCATATTGAGCAAATGAGCTTCGCTAAGGTGAGCACGGGGTGAGCTTAGAGCACATACATTCTAGTTTTTGTGCCGATGGGGTGCCTAGAATGCCACTTGAGCACCCGCACGAAGGGCACACCTCAAGTGCACGGCCAAAATCGGGTCTTATTTGATTCTTTGACTCAAATTTTTACATCCTTTAACCTCAATTTTGATTATAATATTTTAATCAATCATGATTAATATAATTTAAAAACTTGGGCCTCACATAACCTGAGAAGAAGCTTCCTGCAACACCCGACCAAGGAAGGCCTATAGCCGATTGATCCAGCACATCTTTCTAGAACACTCAGAGTTGAGGACCTTCCTCAACACTATGAGGATTGTATCCTCCTCCTAGGTGGAGGAGAGGGTTGGGAACATCGAGCAGGAACTATTTAGATGAAGGACTGGTAGACAGTCTGCTTAAGTGAAGAAGTCATTGTTCACGAGGGACATCTGAATTTAGCAACTCCCTTGCTAATCCATCTCCCTTGACCTTACCGAAATAAAGCAAAGATCTATTTCTCTACCTTGCTATATTAGTCGCACACAGAGCTATGAACTTAGCAATCCCATGGCCATTCACATAGTGGGGCCTTGACACACTAGATCTATTGCCAGTTGCGTTTGGGCAAAGGAAGTTTATCATCGTTGATGTTGATTATTTCATGAAATAAGTAGATGCCATCCCATTTGCGTGGATCATTAAGTAGAATGCCACATAATTCATTAGATATAGTATTGTATGTAGATTTGGGATTCTTTAGGTCATAGTCATCGACAACAAAACCCAATTTATTGGCAACCTCTTCACCAAGAGTTGCACAAGTTTGAAAATCCCTCTAGTTCACACTTACATTGCCTACCCTTAAGCAAATGGCTAAGTGGAAGTCACAAATCGAATGCTACTGTACGGGCTAAAAACTAAGTTTGAAGACGTAAGGGTCTCCAGGGTAGACGAATATCTTTCCATGTTGTGGTCCTATTAGATGGCACCGAGGGAACCTACATGTGAAATACCCTTCAATTTATGCTATGAAATTGAAGCAGTCATCGCGGTGAAGATCGATCTACCTAGCCTCCGAGTCGAAAGTTACGACCTACTAGGCAATTCTAAACAACTTAAAGAGCATCTCAATCTGTTTGGTAAAGCCCAAGATGTAGCGAGGCTACACGCAACGGCTTATCAGTAGCAGATCAATCAGTACTATAATGAAAAGGTGAAAGCACACTAATTTAAGGTGGGTGACTTAGTTCTGCGGAGCGTAGAGACAATTGGAAAACTTATCAACAAGAATACGCTATCTCCACCTCAGATAGACCGTTCCTCGTTTCAATAATCCTCAGCAATGGGGCATACAAGCTACATATTCAGAATGAAAAACAAGTTCAAAGGGCATGGAACGCTACCCATCTCTAGAAGTACTATCAGTTGATTGCCGCCCAGCATAGGTACGCTTTGCACATATCATGCAAACTAGTATGATTCCAACACATTTTATTTGATAAAATGGTCATTTGTTTATCTTGTCTCTCATGTCTATTTAAATGCTTGGACGCTTGCATAAATTTTATGACCTAGTCTACCCCTAAGTTGGGTAAAATCATTCACCTATGAACCAACCTACTAAAAGTACAGTAAAAAACATTGGTCCTAATCACCGAGCGGCCCAGAGAAGGTTAAAAATCAAACTGTAGTTCTGATAACCGAGTGGTCCAAAAGAGATTGAACACTACGGCCCAGGGAGCTTGTAGACTAAAGTCAGACTTGTCTAAAAAAGCGGCAACTACAAACTTTAGAGGGCTTTTCAACATACGTGCGACAACTTTCTTTAACAGGAATGAGTAATATCAGTCGACAGTGGTCTACTATCGCAGCTTGGGAAGCTTGCAGATTAAAGTCAGTCTTGCCCGAATGAGCATCCGGTACCAAATAAGACCTTCAGCGAATTAGGACCCAATGCACGAGTGTGACAACTCCCTCTTATTAGGATGCACACCAATAATCAAGTGTAGCCGACAGTCTATATTCCACTGAAACTCGACAATGATAGCAATAATGCTTAGTCGACAAATAGACTCCCTCGGTGCCACGACCTCCTCACAAGAGCAAGTATAACCGGATAGATACATCCCCTTAAGCCCAGCAACGACAGTAATAATGCTTAGCTAGCAAAGAGACTCTCCTAGTATCACGATCTCCTCACAAGAGCAAGTATAATCGGACAGATATGTCTCCTAAACTTGACAACAATAGCAATAATGCTTAGCCGGTAAATATACTCTCCTAGTGCCACGAACTTCTCATAGGAGCGAGCACAACCAGACATATACGCCCCCTAATCCCAGCAACGATAGTAATAACGCTTAGCTAGTGAACAGGCTTTTTTAGTGCTATGACCTTCCCCCGCGGGGATGAGCACTACCCGACGAATGTGCCCATCCAAGCCCAGCGACAACAATAGCAACGCTAAGTCAGCAAACAGTACAATCATTGAGTAAAGCGACTCAACATAAATGAAGAGGAATCAACGACAATGATCAAAATGGTTTAGCTGATTTATTGAAAAATCATCATTTACATGTGCAACTAGGAGAATCCATCCAACAAAACATTGCTTAAGCCTATAACTTGGACAAGTGACAATCCTAAGGTTTGGAGCCCCCCGTTAAATGTGGCGAAGGCTCTCCTCCTATCTCTAAGGAATCAACCAAGTTAGATCGATGAGTTGACGCTCAGCCTCCCGAAGCGGGTCATTGAGCAAGGCAATTCAATTCAGAGCTCAAGATTTTTCCTTCGTGAGCTCTTGGGATCTCGCCTTGCACTCAGACAGCATACAAACGAGGTGAGCGACCTGCTCTTGACTCTATAGAACCTAGGCAATGGCAGTATTCACTCGACTCTCTATTTCTTTGGGCACGACAGGATCGACATGTAGCTTGATTAGGTGTGAGATCTCGACATCTCATTAATACAAAGCCTCTACCATCACGCGGGAGCACCAGTTGTGCCTACAAGGCTAGATAAAAATGATTGGTCGGGAGCAACAATGGAAACTATGATCACAGAATGAAAGACTCCATGGAGTGATATCTTGAGGAAAGATGGGCCCTACCGAGGGGAGAGGTTGGGAGACTCCTTGGCTCCAGATGCAGACGGAGGCCTCAACCACATTAGAGGCATCATCTATTGGGAGAGCGGCACCCTAAAGCTTGGAGAAGAGGGAGACACACCTGAAGTCTCCGATAGCATGGGCATTGAAGCCTCCCGGCATGCTCATCTTCAGCAGTTTCAGTCTTCGTGTTATTTTTTGACACCTATTCGGCCGCCTGATCATTATTCCTACTTTCTCCAGTCAAAACGGCATGTGTAGGGGTTGACACTTCAGGCGATGAAGCAACCAAGATCGGGACCCCGTGCATAGCTACGGTTGAGGTGTTGATCAGTTCGTCCAATTTGCTAATCGAGAGGACACTTATTCCTGCAACGGACAGCCAAAGTTTATATAGCTAAAAACTTGGCTAAAAAACGTTGTTCACAGGAATTGAAGAGACGTGTCCCTATGATAGTGGGGACACATGCCCACACCATAAAGTGTCATGGCGCATTAATCTCGATGCGCAAGTAATGATGGTCTGATGCTATGCCTCCTTGCACAGCCTGCTGATTGCCGACGGTTTCGATGCCCTAATTGACAAATCAATAGTGAAATGGAGGTCACGATGCCCTGATATCACGCTTTCCAAGATAACAAACTGGCAGTGTGTGACCCTGACAAGCTCAAGACAAATTCAATCAATCTACATTCTAACCAAGCATTCGGGATAAACTATTGTCAACTAGATTGTTAAAAGACTGAGTTATTGATGGTCCGAATTGTTAGATTGTAAGAAGACATACAATAATAACAAGAAACTGCATTCAAGCACTTCAACTATTTGAATCATGTGAGAATATTTGAACCATGTAATGAAGACTCGCAACCAACATCCGATCAAAAATATGTCAAGGGTTGAAAATTTTAACCTCCCAAGATGGGGGAGTGAGCGATTGGTACAACAATTCACGGGCTAGTCCAGAGCCCAAGATCCAAAATATACCACAGTTGGCTCAAGCGGATCAACCCAGAATTGCCCAGCAGAAAATAAAAAATTAGAGTTATGTAATGCATTGCTCCAACGGTTATTCCTTACACTTAATAGCTGATAGCCTTTACAGCTTAGCGCCTGTAAGTAGGCGATACTTACCATATGATGCCATATGATTACTCTAATAGCTTAATAAATATACCTAAAAAATCACATCATGATTACGTATCATCCCAAGATGGCAGCTGTAGTTCAACACATTTTCTCAGGCAGCGGTTACCATAATTCCCGTTGTGATCACTGAAATAGTTCAACGGATCCACGTGAATAACTGTTACCAGCCGTGAGGCTCAAGAATAGCTAAATTGGCACTCATTCCACGTATGCATCTCTTCCTTCCCAGGAAAAGGAGATTAGGATCTAAGATGGTAAACAATCGATCCAGAAACACTTGATGGCTCAAATGTCCTGAGAATAACCCTCTTTGAGCTCTCTCAACTCCCTCAAAGTCACTCTCCAATGAGTGCATTCCTTTCTCTCCAAGCCATTCTCTAACAAGTGCACTTTCCCTTAAAAGCCACTTCCCTGTGAGTGCGCCGCTCCCCTACGAGTGCACCCTTCTCAAAAGCCACTCCCTAACCGAGCGCATCCTATAGAGCATTGCCCTCCGATTTCAAAACCGCGTCCTAACTAAGCGCACCAAACGAAGCACTACCTTCCAATTTCGAAGCAGCTCCTTAGCCAGGCATACCACACTAATCCTAATCCTCCACCAACACTTAATCCCTTCATCCATGTATCTACACATATTTCTCATTCAATTTTTCTATTCGACTAGGAAAATTTTCTGACTTGAATATTGAATGATATATTGAGGAACGAGTCTCGTAATCCTCTAACCTCTTATCTGTTAGTTACGGTGTGCAGAATCTAAGTTCAAAATAACGAAGACTGAATGCGCTACCAGTCAGACTCCCAAATTCGGTGGCCCCCTAATTCGTTAAAAATTTCGGATCCAGAAACACATAAAAACTACACAGAAATATGACACTTTTGTTTCATTTAACATTCTTAATTTTCAAGTATATTTGTTCAATTTAACTTTTAAATCCTGAAAAGAAACTATAAATAAGGGGGGAAAAAAAGCTTCTGAAATGTTAATTAAAATATTTCATAATAGCGTTCTGGTTTCTAAATCAAATTCTAGCTTAATATTTCTACGAAATAGTTTAAAATTAATTTTAGAAAAAAATATATTTTTCTTAAAAGCACTTTCTCAAAGAACTAATAATTGTATTCCTCATTAGTTTTCTGCCCCAGACTGCCACAAAGGACATTCACATGATCTCGTCTGCTGCGAAAACGATAAACCGAAGCTGTACGGCTGGCTGGCTTGCTTCTCTCACCAAGTGTTTGGCCCATCGTCTATCCTCATCACACACATCCACACACGCACACGGACACGATTAATTTCTGCAACTGCAAATCACCCAAAACAGGCTCTTCAAATTTCCTCCGCATCAGGCAATACGCAGACTAAAATAGCTAGCTTACAGTCCGTAATCACTACCCCCGCCACTGCATTGATCTCTCATTGTTTGTTAGCTGGCTGCCATGGAATCCGTCATTCTCCCCCTTGTAATCGTCTCTTTCTTCACACTCTCACTCCCACAGCAAGTCGAGCCTGCAAGACCCAACTCCCAAATCACTGTCATGGGTATGGTTTACTGTGACATCTGCTCCAATAATACATTCTCCAGACACAGCTATTTTCTACCAGGCATCTTTCTATCTATCTGTCCATTTACTTAATTTTTTTTTTCTTGTACATCTTGATCAGGGATTTGTTTGCAAGTTAAAATAGAATGCGAGTTTGATTAATGGTTAAACATTATCGCATGTCGACCAAGCATTATAAAAAGGATTCACAGGATCCCGAATTCACCACATTATGCAAAGACGATGTTTATATTCTTTCGGTATCTTATTTTGTATGGGATACACAAAGTCTCACAATAAAATAATTAAGTTGCTAGTTAGGTGAGAGGCAAATAATGATACTGATTATTGGTTGGAACGTCGACTGGTAAAGTTGACTCCTACCATGTGTGGAAGTGCAACTCTCTTGAAAATGGGATTATTAGAAATTAATCTCTAGCTATGTCATTTGGTCTAAGGGGTGGTCTGATACTAATGTCAAAAACCATACGAAACCAACCTTGGTTCGAGTACATGAAGGATTGACCGAGTTGTCTGTTTTATGAGTAGTGTTTGGTATATAATGACTACTTTTCAGGGGTGGAAGTGAAGATAGATTGCAAATTCAAAGCCATTTCGCCAAGAACAGCAGAGGAGATTTCCTTCTCAGTGAACAGAACAACAAACAGATTGGGAGTTTACAAGCTGGAAATACCTTCAGTGGAAGGGATTGAATGTGCAGGGGAGAGAGCAGTGAGTTCTGTATGCCAGGCCAGCTTGATGTGGACTTCGTCTTCCAAGTGCAACGTTCCTGGCTACAAAACGACATCCAATCAGATCTCCATCAAGTCTAGACAAGCTAATCTTTGCATCTACAGCCTTAATGCCATGAGCTATAGACCAACCCGCAGAAGCAAGGCGTTGTGTGGAAATTAATAACCAATCTTAAAGAAGTTTCCACTTCTTCACTAATTCATGATTCAGCGATTAGTCTTTGGTTTTCTTTTATATTTTTACCCTCCCTTTTGGCTATTTGGGAGGGAATATCCCTTATGTTTGTGGAATCAGATCTATGAAGTCGTTTTGCCTTGGTGATCAATCAATAAGCAGTGCATAATTTTGCTAGTTCTCTCCGTAGCAATATCGACCGTTTTCCCCTCCTCTGATATTTTTGCATATGAATTTATCCCTTTGGTGACACTAAAAAATTCTATAAGCACACAAAAATAACATACTGATTTGATTACCATGTCACCACCGAATAGTTTTAAGCAGCCCCATATTGTTTTTGGGGCACTTCTTGTTTGTACATGTCTAACATTATTGTCATTGGGTTAAGTAATAAACATGTTTCAGCTTAGCAGGTATGATCAATTTCATTATGAATTTTATTTCAGATCTGAAAGGAACATTACAAGGAACATCCATGGGAGTCATGAGCAAGCAACGCATTAAGAACACTCTAGTGGCCTAGAGTGTGTGACCATAAGTTGCTGGAGCACAAATCTTGGTAGTATTTGGCAACAAGCTTGGACAATTCCAAAAAAAAGAAAAAAATATTGCTCAAGGTCACATCTTACAACAATCTTGCAATAGCCTTACCGATCGAAAATAGTGAATATAATTCAAGCCTAATTTCATGATTATCTCATAAGTTGGAAGTCGCTCGAGCATACAACTCACAATTGAACTGATGTTAGAGATTGTAGCTCACGACTTACGAAATTGACCTCTCAAAAGGTTAAAAATAAAACCCGTTTACTAAAGATTCACTAAAAAATTTACCAAGCCCTCAAAAGCAAAGAAAAAAAAAGAGAGAATAAATTCTAGCACCATATGTTAGAACTTTCTTGCAAGAATATTACATCTAAAAGCTAAACACAACAAATATTGGGTCGCCACAAATAGTTCTTGTCATTTGCACATCTTAAAAAACAATATGAGGTGAAGTATACATGAACCTAAGTAAAAAAATAAACAATATCATGATTGAGTGTATATAATCACAAGATATACACAAGGATCAAACAACTCATCTATGAGGAAACAAAAACACAAATTACAAATACAAAATTGCTCCCCTAGATATAACCATCTTGATTGATGCATCATGGAACTGGATTGCTGACGAATTAGGGTGTCACTTGGTCTTTCACGGAGGGTTAAACAAAAGCGAGTTCGGTCTCCATTTCTAATAGTCTGGATCTTTTACAGTACAACTTAAAAATAAGAGGTTAGAGGATTGGCGGGATTCGCTTTCCAATTTTTTCTATAATACTCAAGTCAATAATATTCCTTAAAGAGATAGAAAGATACAATGATGAGAGTTATGCGCGATGATGCAAGAGTTTCGATTGTGAGTCTGGCTTAGTGTTGCACTTGGCAAGAGGCGGCTTTGATATTAAGGGAGCAATAATTGTGAAGGACTTTTTAGGAGGCTTTCTGGGCAGAGAGCTGTTTTTTTGTGAGCTCTTGAGCATGTCTCCTACCCATGGGAGCAAGGAAGTATTTATAACTTCTAAATCAACTCAGCCCTACTTAGACGCTAAGGCTAGCTGATAACTGTCCATACAGATTTAGTAAGTTGTCACAGGGATTCAGGTGTTGATTATGGCAACTGTGGCCTATTGAGGAGTCCATCCAAGAGACCTGCCCTACTTCTAGAAGCCCATCCAGGATGCCTGCCCTCCATCCCAGAAGTCGTACCCTTCTTCTAGGAGTTTATTCTAGAGGCCTACTCTCCATCCTAGGAGTCCATCTAGGAGGCCACCCATTCTAGCACCATACCCTCTATCTAAGCTCTATGCTTGCTATCCAAGGGGCCCTCCACCCCGGAATTAAGTCCTCCATCTCATAAGCCACCATCTGGTTGAGTGCACCTCGGAGCTTAGTCTTTAATCTCATAAACTGCATCCTAACCGGGCGCACTCTCAGAGCTTAGTCCTCTATCTCAAAACCGAGTAGACTACACTTTGCATTCCTTAGAAGGGTCCTTCTTGTCGTGCATTACTGTTGGCGAGTCAACTGAAGGAACTAGGGTGAGAAGCCCCCAACAGACTCTGATGCTTGGGTAGAGGACCCGTCGGCTGGCAAGTCTAGTGAACGTATGGCGTTGTGATCACGGCTAAACTGATGATCCCGATCTCATTGGCTCCTTTTTCAAGGATGTTGTTCTGCTTGTTGGTCGAGTGTCAGGGCTGAAGGAGATGACTTGGGTACTCATGTCGGATTGCGTTTGCTCCTGCTAAGGGGAAGTCGTGGCACTGGTATTCCCCATTTGTCGGCTAAGCACAAGAGCCATCACCACTGAGCTTGCTCGGATGCATCTGGCCAGTTGTACTCGCTCCTACCGGGAGGAGGTCACGGCGCTAAGAAAATATGGTCATCAGCTAAGCCTTGCAGCTATTGTTTTTGGGCTTTGGCGTTGCCTAGGCCGTTACTCATATGAATCCGTCAACACTCAGTCCCACTAGAGAACGCCGTAGCTTTCATGCATCTGGTTCTAGTTTGCCGACTATTGTATACTGATGGTATTCATCCCTTCAAGAGGGAATTGTCACACGCATGCCTGATGAAGCCCCCTAAGGTTTGGAATTCCACTGCACATGGGCCATTTGGTGACAGGACCAAGGTTCAAATCTAATTGTGTATGGGTCACTTAGTATGGGATCGAGGTTCAAATCTGACCGCATATGGGCCACTTGCTAAGGGATCGATGTTCAAATCCGACCGTGTATGGGTTGCTCGGTACGAGATCGAGTTTCAAATTTGACCTTCTCTGGGCCGCTCAGTTACTGGAACTGAGGTTTGATAACAAGTGAATGGAAATTTACTCGATTTAATGACAGTTTAGGTCATATAATTTTATACAATAGACAAACAACAATCAAACAATTATTTTGTTAAATTATGGTTCAAGTACTCTACATGATGTATGCAAGACTTACTTGGATTGGGTGTAGAATTGTCATAGGTACTTGTGGTGGATGGCACACTATGCCTCTGGGACCGGAAAGCCGTCTTGGGTGCATAGTTTGCGTGCACTGCTACGGAGGGTCGTCGAGGTGCTTTTCTTGGCGTTTTTTCCTGTGGCCCCTACACACCATGGGACTTGGTCCTCCACCATGGGCTAGCTGCCTGATTCCAATGTCCGGCTCTCATTGTCGACAGGTGACTTGCAGGTACCGAGGGTAGACTTTGGTCGGTGAAAGGGAAGCATCTTTAGGGGTGAAATGCAACAGGAAAAAGGGTGGCTAATGGCTCGACCATCCTAGAGGGCATTCAAGATTGTTTTTGGCTCTACGTGGGGTACTTACGATGCCTAGGGGAGTCCGGTGAAGTGCAAAGGTGATCCAGACAGAGCACTAGATCGAAACTTCATTTGTGGGACTTTAGATGCAGTTCCCGAATGCTATAAGGAGATGGAGATTACCAAATCCTCATCCTAAACGGTGACCCAGTCAGGCCAGCAAGATGTCTCCAGAGGCTACGTGGAGTTCCTTCCCGAGCAGGGGATCTCCTGTCGTTGTAGGAGCGGCGCGGATCATGCCTCTTTGGGCTTTCATTCCACGCCTTATGATTTGGTCGGTCTTCTGGCCAACGTTAGGTGCTGTCACTCGTGGCTGCTCAGGCTACAAGGTTGTTAGGCCATTGGCTCTTTTGCGGATGCTAGTCCGCACCGATTGTAAGGTTATTGGTGGACGGAGACCCCAGCATAGCACCTTTAGATGGACGTGCATGGTCTGAAAGGGGGTGCTCATCCGCACACTGATCACTTGCATGCTTTAGGGCCATTCGTCCTTCAACATTGCTACCCAAGGAGGGACTGATATGAGGCATTGTCATGGGATTAACCTTGCCAAGCTCTCTGGTTAGGCCACTTACTTCAGTGAGGTCACTTGCGAGTAAAGAGACGTACACTTTGGAGGTTTAATCGAATCGATCCTCTAGCCCCCACGAGGGGAGGATAGGGTACCTATCGACACTATAGGAGTCTTCGTTAAGGTCGGAATGTCGCCAGACATTTTGAGATTAATGAAGGCGTCACCGCTTTGCACCTTTGTCTTGCATTTCGGAATCAGGTCAGACTTTCTTCCGAGAGTGGGCGCTATTGCTTGGATTCTCACAAATGTCGAGGTCATTGTGCAGATGAGATAGGATCCAGTGGGCTATATTCTTGTCGGCTTTTCCCTTTGGACGTGAAAATTGCATGAGGAAGGAAAGAACCCTCAGCCCCCAGCTGTTTGCACGTCAAGGGTAGGTCGCGCATCACTATGGCTACACGGAGGGTCGCCGCCATGGAAGGTGATGTCTTTGTTTGATGTGCTAGTTTGTTTTGATGATGTGTGCAGTGGAAAGACTTTTAAGTCATTGTTCATAAACGGTGCCAATGATGTGTCATTGGATACAAGTTATTATACTGATGAGGAAGCTACATAATTTTCTGTATTAGGTCGAATTGAGGGGGGGTTCGATTTTCATCTCTGATAATCTAAATCCTACACAACACAACTAACATATAAGAGATCAAAATATTAACTGGATTCACTCTCTGATTTATCTTTTGACACTCAAATTAGAAATCTTTCTATAGAAAAAGAAAGATAGAGGAAAGGAGAATGCATGGATGTATATAGTTGGGGATTGAATGTTTGAGTATGCTTAGTTGAGGGGAGGCTTATGGGTGCGCCCAACTAGATGTACATTCGGTTAAGGGGTGTCTTATAAGATGGAGGACTGAACTCTGAGGGTGTGCCCAACTAGGGAGCGACTTATGAGACGAAGTACTAAGCTCCGGGAGTAAACTCGCCCAGGGGCAACTTATGATATGGAGGACTAAACCCTAAGGTGCACTCGACCAGGGTAACTTATGAGATGGAGGACTTAGCTCCGTGGTGGATGGCCCCTTGGATGGCAAGTATGGAGCCTAGATGGAGGGCATCCTAGATAGAGAGTATGGTGCCTGGATAGATGGCCTCCTAAGATGTAGGGCAGGCCTCCCAGATGGGCTCATAGAAGGGGGCAGGACTCCTGAGAGGGAGGGTAGGCATCTTGGATGGACTCTTAGGATGGAGGGCAGGCCTTTTGGATGGGCTCTTGGAAGGAGGGTAGGCCTCTTAGATGGATTGGATGGCAAGCCTCCTGGACGGGCTCCTAGAAGGAGGACAAGCCTCTTGGATGGACTCATGAAATTGGAGCGTAGGCCTTTTGGATGGATGGGAGGACAGGCTTCATGGATAGATTGGAAGGCAAGCGGAGCCCCTAGATGGCGAGTGGGGCTCTTGGCCGGAGAGTGGGGTCTCCTGGAGAGCACTCAACTAGCGGGTGACTCACGGAGATGCACTTGTAAGGGAGTGGCTGGTTGTCCACAGTTGCGGACTTTGCTGAGCCCTCTAGTCCAAGCCCAGTAGAGTCTATTGTGGTAACCATTTTTATGTTGTGACTTACAGAATTGTCCTTATCTACCTGGGTGATATAGGACTTTAGGTGGGATATATTGAGATGATTCACAGGGCTGGACAGTTGGGCTGCTCAGTGGGCTATTGGGTCTAGAGAAGCTTCTGATGGGTTGTCTATTTGCTATGATTCAAACTCTGGGCTGGCT
>JAODPA010019518.1:0-13073 GCA_025585075.1 Nepenthes mirabilis | reverse complement strand
TTATATTTTAAATACTTAGAATTATTTGTCAATTAGATTTTGATGCATCTCTGGATCCGGACTTCAAACAGATTCGGGTAGATTTGATCGTCTGGATCCGACTCTATTCATCGAGTTTGAACTCTACACACCACTACAATAAATAAAAGGTTAGGTGCCGGCGAGATGTTATCCCACCGAAAATAGTTCGACACTCAACTCAGCAATAGGCATCGACTTTTAAGAAGGGAACTGAAAATGAGAGAGAGAGAGAAATGAGAGGGCAATGAGTATTTGCTTTCAGATAAAAGAGACGTTCCAGTGACTCGTGATAAGCACAGTTTTCCAGCTTAGTGTTCAAGGGGAATGAGTGGGAGACTAAGCCCTGTAAGTGTGGAAACTTTGAAGGACAGATCTTAGAGAGTAAGTGGTGTCTTAGGAATTTGAAAGTTGAGCGTGGGATTATTACAGTCAGCGATGGTATGCTTAGAGGTGAGCGTTTGTATGCTTATAAGTTCACGTGCCCTAGAGCGGAGACTCTGTGGACTTATATAGATAGTGGGCAGAGCGACCTTCCTTGGTCATGAAGGCGCGATTCCTGCAACATGTCGGGTAGCCTTCCTTGAACAAGAAGGCTTGACTTATGCAATCTGTTGGGATTTCTTCTTTTTCTGGCGGGCAACGATTCTCCAGATTACTTACCTTCTTTTTATGCTTTGTTACCTTTGGAGTCTACAACAGGCAGGAAGAAAGGATCTGGCGGCTTCCTCATGGGGAGGGGCATTGAATCTGTTTATGTCCTTTTTAGTGCATATTGGTTTCAGGGAAGACGTGAAATCAGAAAAAAGGAACCGTTGCTTGTCGTGTAAGGAAGCGTGGGCCCATCTAAGCCTAGCCCATGTAAGGTTTTTTACTTTTTGGCATATTTGCTACAGTGCTTCCGGTCAACAAAAAAGTTATCCGTCTCACGGGGCGTGTTGGCCGCCTAGTTTGCCTTTCACACGGTCAATATTGGTGTTGACCGCACATCTGGGCCTTCTTGGATTTGGGTCGTTTTTCTTATTACATCAGCCCACTATGAGCATACCTATCACTAGCCCCCCATATCGATAGTCTGAATTTTGGCCTCCGGTATGTTCATGATGGGATGCATCTGTTGTTCGTTAAAGGTGACGAAGCTATTAATTGTCTAGAGTTGAGCCTTACATGCTTCCAGAATGTTAACCGAATTAGTTGACCATCTTAAAAAACTTCTGGGTAACTCGGTGACGGAGATGTTGATCATATTTGTTGACTGCTTTGGAAAACTCCCGGTTAACTTTGCGAAGAAAATGTTGACCGGATTTATTGACCATGTTGGAAAACTTCTGGTTAACTTGGTGAAGGAAATATTAACTGAATTTGTTGAACGTTTTGGAAACTTCCGATTAACTTGGCGAAGAAAATGTTGACCGGATTTGTTGACCATTTTGAAAACTTCTGGTTAACTTGTGGGAGCTAGAGAGGCATTCAACCATTAGCCAGCCTGTCGGGAAAAAAGGAGGCCACATATCTGAATGCGGTGAATTTAGGATCCCGATAATTAATGCACCAGAGGATCTGATTCAACAGTGCCCTTTTGGAAAGTCATACGTGGCAGTAATGATGGCGCATGCTTTCGAGGCGATTTTGTGTGTTCACACTGGCCTTTAAATTGTCCATCCGTTTCACTTTGAATATTCCTACGCTTTCTGTTCCTTTGCCTTCCTTAGCCTGAAAGAGAGAAAGAGAAAACCCTAGGCGTTTTTCTGACCATGGTCTCCGTCACCGATATCGCTTCTATCCTCAAAGAGAACGATGTGAAGGTATTGTATGTGCAGTACAATATCCCAAAGGAGATCACCTTCTGTATTCCTGAGAAGGATGACAGGGCGTTCTTGCCACCTGAGGGCTTTGTGACGATATACAAGACCCATTTGAGGAGTGGGCTTCATCTCCCGATTCTTGACGAGCTGCTATCGATCTTCCAGGGGCTTCGAGTCCCCATCGCACAGTTCCACGTCAATATAATCTGGTATTTGTGTTCCTTCTGCATATTCTTCCGTCAGCACTCGAGGCTACTGACGATGTTGATCGTCATAGAGCTTTTTAAGCTCAACTAGGGCGCAAAGTGGATATCTCTATCCCCACACGGCGGTCTTGGGGTAAGTAGCATCATATAGGATTCTCTAAAGAGTTGGAAAAATTAGAAAAATCGGTTCTTCTTCATTCACGTGCGTGAGTCCTGGCCCTTAGCTAGGAAGTGGGACCAGGTGCCCGACGTGTATACTGGGGTGTCTTCTGAGGCAGAGATGGCATCCCTGTCTTAATTGGTCAAGCTTATTGAGGATCATATTTGAAATTTTCGGAGAGACCACTTGGTCTCCCGTGTTGAGGCCAAGAAGGCCAAGTGGGGGCCTCCTTCTCCTGTCCAGAAATTTAGGGTTCCTCTACCGAAGGCCCTTCGGGGGAAGAAGAGGACACAGGCCACTCTTATAAATCCTCATCCATCTGATACCATTCCCACTAGTCCAAGGTAAAAGAGGGCTGCCACAGTGGCGCCTTCTTCATCGTCCTCTAGGCCAGACTACGTGGCCGTTGGGTGTTACGCGGGTGTAGGCGTCGTCTCCGGGATTGAAGCGGAGCTGACTTTAGAGGCTTGCGACGCCATGTTGAGTGCCAGGGGGCATTGTTGTTCTGGTGCAGCCTACGCTATCAAGGTTAACCTGAGCCGACGGAGATGATTCTTGAGCCATTTATTGGGATGCTTGAGCCGCAGGAGCCATCCATTGGGTCTCCTGCTGTGGGACTACAGACTAAGCAACAAGAGATGGTTTTGGAGCCTCCCACCATTCTTGAGGAGCCAGCTAGGATAAATGATACTTCTGAGGAGCTGTCGGAGGAGCTCTTGGCGGAGGTTGTTGCCAGCCCTACCCATGAGGGTTCTACTTCTAGCCCACCGCCCCTGGCACCAAATCTATACGCTAGACTAGACAGGCCAGCACAAAGGGTTTGGCAGGTATAATTTCTATTACCTGCCTTGTCTTTAAATTTGTCTTGCCAGACCCTCTTTTTTTGTTTTTTATTTTGCGCAAGCTAATAAGGTCACAGGTGCAGTTGCCAAGGCGCTCAGGCAGAGAGACATTATGATCTCCAATAGGGACACGAAGATCACCTGACTCGATTTGAAGCTGGAGGTTCTGGGGGCAAAGCACCTGAAGGATGTGGCCACCTTAGAGTCTATTTTGGCGAGCATGGAGGCGGAGAATGAGAGTCTGAAGGAGGAGAATGCCTGTTTGAAAGAGGAAAACGAGCGGGTTAAGAGGCACCTTGACCAGCTCGTAGGGCAGGTGACCACTCTAGAGAAAAATCTAAGTCTCCGCATATGCCATCACGAGGTCGCGGACATGATGCTGTCATGGTTATGGTAAGGGATCAACATTAGTCGACATATTGTGCGGCTGGTTGACCTTGACTTTCCATTGGATCTCATTAACCTATCAAATCGGTCTGCACAACGCCGCGAGAACCTCGTGCGGGAGCCACGAGACTGTCAAGGGCCAACACCGTCTCCTTAGTTTTTGGTGACTTTAGTTCCTTTTTGGTATGGTTATGCAAACGTACTTTATCATAAGCTATAATATGAGCAATTTTGTGTATGTCGTATGCCTTTGCCTTTTATAGCTGTTTTTAGCTTTTATTTGCCCTTCGCTATTCTAGGCAGCTAGCTTGGAGTGCTTTTCGCGAGTTGGCTACTCGTCTTGTTTTAGGCATTCATAGTGTTTCCCAAAGGAGCGAAGTCCTTGGGTGTGTTCTCTAGGCTGTTGTTTGTATTAAACTTGTTTAGTATTCACTTGCGAGTAAAGTTTGGTGGCACTGCCCAAGTGTAAATTTGGGTGGCCAGCTTTGGAGGAGCACTTTGCTCCTGTCAACTATCGTTGATTGACCATGCTATCTCCTTGTGAAGGATATTATCGCGTGTACTGCACTAGTCCCCTAAGATTTTTTACTTTTAACGGGCCACTTAGATAACCAAAGTTTAAGTTCGACCAGCTATGGGTCACTCGGATGACCGAGGTCCAAGTACGACCACTTATGAGTCATCTGGATGACCAAAGTTTAACTTTGACCGCCTATGAGCCACCAAAATTATCAGGGTTTAGATACGATCACTCATTGGCAGCCTGGATGACTAGGGTTTATATACGACCACTCAGGGTTTACTAACGAGAGGGTGAAGACCCTCCCGACTTAGGGGCAGTCTAAGTCGTTTAAACTTACAACAAGAATTACATATACATACACAAAAAATAAGCAAACACAATATGCTAAAGCGAATACTTGTTTTATTAATTGAAACGCGCATACAAATGATTATATATAAATATGCAGACTACCTACCTGGATCCTTATTGGAAGTAGCGTTTGAGGTGGATCGCGTTCCACGTCCATAGGACTAACTTTTCATCCTGGTTTCAGAGCTTGTATGCCCCGTTTCACAAGACGACGAAGACTAGAAAAAGTCATTCCCAACTCGGTGAGAGCTCATTTCGACCGGCCATCTTGCCTGTGGTCTCGATGCTTTGCAAGACCAAATCTCCAACATCGAACTACCACATTTTTACCTTCTTGTTGTAATAGCGGCGATTCGATGTTGGTAGGCTATTGTCCGCATTCTGACGGCGTTGCGAGCTTTTTCTAGCAAGTCTAGGTGTTTTTGAACTTTCTGAGAGTTACCTTACGGGTAATAAGATTCCACCCTAAGATTTAAAAGCTCGATTTCGACCGAGATCACCGCTTCAGTCTCGTAGCAGAGGCTGAAGGGTGTCTCACGCGTTGGCTCCTTTGGAGTTATTCGGTAAGACCAGAGGACTGAGGGGAGCTCATCTACCCAAGAGCCCCTACGTCCTCCAGCTTGGTCTTTAGCCCATGGAATAGCGTTCGGTTTATGATCTCCACCTGTCCATTTGCTTGAGGGTATGCCACCGAAATGTGAACCTACCTAATGCCAAGTCTAGTGCAATACTTAGTAAAGCATTTTTTAAAAAATTGAGTCTCGTTGTCGGTCACTATGACTTCTGGAATACCAAATCTGCTGATGATATTCTGACGAATAAACTCAAGACTGTTGTATGCTATGATCTTGGCCAGCGGGATGGCCTCGACCCACTTTGTGAAGTAGTCGATATGTGCTATGATGAACTTCCGCCGAAGCGGAGTTCGGCCTGGTGGTGAATAATGCTTACACCTTCCCTCTCCACCCGGGTTTGATTCTCCGCGGAAGCATCCGTGGTACTGAGCCTCCCAAAAAATCCTTCAGAATTTCTGGGTTATGGGGCCGCGAAGCAGTGGGGCCAGTCACGTTAAAAAGCTTACCCTTCACACAGTTTGCTTACCAAAAAAAGCTATGAAGAACTTCCTTTGCCCCATTGCGATGGGAAATGGGTTGAGAATGTTGAGACTCCACTGTGCGAAGGACCAAGGCGCCTGAAGGGATTTCAGCTCTACAGATGGCTGGTGGTGAAGGTTGCCATGAAGCTAGCAGCTTTCACACTTCTTTACAAACTCAAGCGCATTATTCTTCATCGAGAGCCAATAGTAACATTGCCGCATGATCTTAAATGCTAGATTTTTGCCATCGACGTGTGATCCATAAATCCCAAGGTGCACTTCGTCCAATGCATAGTTAGCCTCTTTAGGGGTTAGGCACCGGAGGTACGGAGTCGAGTAACTGCGGTGATATAACCATCCATCGACTACAGTATACCAGTCAGCCGTTTTCTTTATCCGCCTATCCTCCTCTGCGTCTTCTAGCAGTGCTCCGTCCGCTAGGTACCTTAGGTTGGGCATCGTCCAATTTTTCATCCCGGAGATCTGTATTGCCTTCTATTTCTCTGTACTGGGAGTGTTCAGAACCTCCCTTATGTCCCTCGAGTATTGCTCTGAATTTTTGGTTGTCGCTACTCTGGCCAGTTGATCGGCCTTCCAGTTTTCAATTCTGGGAATATGGATCAAGGTTAGCTTGTCGAAACTCCGGGCGGTCTCCCTTACCTTGGTCAAGTACTTGGCTAAGTGTGGGTTGCTCGCCTCGAAATTCCCATTAACCTGGTTGACGATTAGTTCGGAGTCGCTGTAAACAGTTAGTCGTTTGGCTGAGCATTCTTTTGCTAACCTTAACCCGACTAATATGGCTTTATATTCTGCAACTTTGTTGGTGGCCGAAAAATTGAATCTAAGGGAGTACTTCATCTCAAACTTGTCAGGGTCCAGAGGACCGTCCCAGCACCGCTACCTGTGTCCATAGATGATCTATCTACGTGGAGTACCCATTCTAGAACTCTCTCGTGCTATTCTGCGTTCTCCGGGGGCTGTTCTTCGAGAATTGGGGTTATGATTTCGACAATGAAGTCGACTAGGGCCTGTACTTTTTTGGCAGGTATGAGCCAATACTCAATATCGAACTCACCCAATTCGATAGTCCACTTTACCGGTCGTCCAAAAACGTCGCGTTTCTGGAGAATGCTCTTCAGAGGCTGGTCAGTGAGAACTATTATGCGGTGCGCCTGAAAGTAGGGCCTTAGTTTAATGCGGAGAATATGAGAGCTAAAGCAAACTTTTTTGTGCACAGGTAGCACGTTTCTGGGTCGATCAGTGTTTTGCTTACATAGTAGATCGGTCGTTAGATATCAAAGTCCTGCCATACGATGATGGAGCTGATGGACACCTCCGACACCACAAGGTAGAGGTACAGTTCCTCTCTGACCTTGGGTGACGTTAATAATGGCGGGCTAGCTAAATATTGCTTCAACTCATTGAAGGCTGCCTGACAATCTACCATCCATTTAAATCCGTTTGATTTTGTCCCCCTTAGAGCCCTGAAGAATGGCTGATGCTTGTCATTAAACTTCGCTAGGAAGCGAGACAAGGCTGCCAGTCATCCGATCAGTCGCTGGATATCCTTAATATTTCGTGGGGGAGTCATGTCTACCAGGGCCTTGATCTTCTCTGGGTTTGCCTCGATCCCTCATTGGGAGATGATGAAACCCAAGAATTTTCTAATGCTACCCGAAAGACGTACTTATTTAGATTTAGCTTCATTTGATACTCACAGAGCACCTCAAATAACTTTTTCAGATCGCGGATATAGTCACCGGTGGTTCTGCTCTTGACGAGCGTGTCATAAACATAAACCTCATATTGCAACTGATCTGTTTATCAATGTTTTATTTACCATCCATTGGTCGGTGGCTCCTACGTTCTTCAGTCCAAAGGGTATTACCTTATAACAGTAAGTCCCCTGATCTGTCATAAATGAGGTATACTTCTCATCCTCCGAGCTCATCCGGATCTAGTTATAACTCGAGTAGATATCTATAAAACTCAACAGCTCATGTCCGGACGTCGAGTTCACTAGCAGATCGATCCTGGATAAATAAAAGTTGTCCTTCGGGTAGGCTTTGTTAACATTGGTGAAATCAACGCACATTTGTCATTTTTCGCTACACTTCTTTACCAGGATGACGTTGGAGAGCCAATCGGGATATTGGACTTCTCTGATGAATCCAACGTCCAACAGTTTCTCTTTCCTCCTGGATGGCTACTAATTTTTCTACCGAGTGATTTCTCTCCTTCTGCCTGACGGGCTTTTAATCCGGATCGAGGCCCAACTTATGGTCCATTATCCCAATCAAAATTTCAGGCATGTTAGCGGGAGTCCTTACGAAGATGTTAGTGTTCCGTCGTAGGAACGTGATCAGCTCGTTGCGTAGTGTACCGGTGAGTGAGCCACCGATCTGTACGCACTTTTCTGGATCCTTTAGGGAATGTGCGAGGCTATTCGGTTCGTTCTCGACGTTTAGCCTCGTTTACCTCTTTCGCTGTCGCGTAAGCTCAGGTAATTGATTCCGCCTCCAGGAAGGTCTGCGGGTTCTTATACGCTAGGTGCCTAAAGAAATCTCCGTATGTCAGCGCGGAGATGACGCCGCCCAATTTCATCTCCTCTGTGAACTTGGCAATCCACCTGGCTTCTGCCACGAAGTGATCTAGAAACCTCAGTGGATTCTCTCCCTACTTTTGCTTGACGTGGAAAAGGTGCCATGGCTGTTTTTCCTCTCGATGACTTGAAGCGTGTTGAGCCAAAAAAAGATTAGTCAGCTCCCTGAAACTTTTGATTGAATCTGAAGGGAGGTGGTGGAACCATATACGAGCGTCTCCTTTTAATGTGAGCGGGAAGCAGTGGCATATCGCTAAATCCTCCAACCCTTGCAGATTCAGATGGGTGCGAAAGTGATAAAGATGATCTATCGGATCACTGCTCCCATCGTAAGAGTCAAGGAGAAGCATCTTGAATTTGGCCGGCATCCGATGATTCAGGATCTCCGTTATGGAAGGAGATTTGTCTAGATCAATGTCGTATTCATCGTCCTTGAACACACGATTCCAGATCTTCTCCAATTTGGGGTCTGCACGAGTAACGTTGGTTGATCTCTTGGAGTTGAGATAGGTCCTCAACTCCGTTCTCTCCTTGGAGTGGCTAGTAGCCGGTCTGCTACTGCCTCCAGTGAATTTGACAGTCCTGGAGGCTCCCTCCTGGACCAGGTTTTTGATCTCTATCTGAGAGTATCGGGGGTTTCTCCATTCTGAACTTTCCTCCGGAGGCATACTTCCTGAGCGCTCCTTAAAACTGGTCTGGCTTGGGGCATGTGAAGATTTGGGGATCTGAGTGTTGGCCAACCTTCTGGGCTTTTTTGGCCAGCTTTTTCTTCCTCTGGCCTCCTCTTCTGGAGGCCAGCATAGGGATTGCTGTGGGCGGAGCCTCCAGCTGCGAGTGGAGCCTCCAGCTACGAGTGCTCCTATCGGGAGTAGGGTATCTGAAGTATCTTATTGGTGTTTTGCATGTGCTTCACTGGATGCTGAAAGAATGGTCCTGGCACGCTATTAACCATCTCGTTGACCATGGCACTAACAGCGTGATCCTGATTAGGAGAGGTCACATCTCTAGTGGGTTCACTAGCTTATACTCTTGTATTCACCATTCTGGTTAGTTTAGTCAGTGAGGATGAGAGAGTTTTTTGGGAAAGCATGGTAGGCTTTTCGTAAGCACTTCCCACAGACGGTGCCAATGGTGCATCCCTAGATTCGGACTTCAAATAGATTTGAGTTGACTTGATCTTCTGGATTCAAATCCGTTTTTCAAATCTGGACCCTACACACCACTATAACAAATAAGAGGTCAGGTGCCGACGGGATATTATCCCACCAAAAATACTCTGATACTCAAGTCAATAATAGGCCTTCAACTTTTAAGAAGAAAACTGAAAATGAGAGAGAGATAGAGAAAAATGAGAAGGCAAGGAGTGTTTGCTTTCAGATGAAAGAAACGTTCCAGTAGCTCGTAATAAACACAATCTCCTAGCTCAGTGTTTGCAGGAGATGAGTGGGAGACTAAGCCCTGTAAACGTGGAAGTTTTGAAGGACAGATCTTAAAGAGCGAGTGGTGTGTCGGAAATCTGAAAGTTGAGCATGGGATAATTGCAGTCAGCGATGGTATGCTTAGAGATGAGCGTTTGTATGCTTAGAAGTTTGCATGCCCTAAAGTAGAGACTCTATGGACTTATATAGATGGTGGGTAGGGTGACGTTCATTAGTTGTTGTTAGAGACATTTATCTAATTGGCATATTCCGTGACCATATGTATTATTGTATTGATGTCGAGTTGTGGGTTATTGGATTAAAGTCCGTTCGGTCCGCCCTCCAATCGCTCGAGCCCATCCAAAGACTGCCCACTCGCCATGAGCTCGATTCCCGCTCGAGCGTAAAAACCAGTAGGGTGGCCGCTCGTCTCTCGCTCGCTAGCCGCTCAAGCCGAAAAACCAGTAGGTCGCCCGCACGATGATCGCCCCATGGCCGCTCGAGCGCCCACAGGGTTTCTCCCGAAACCCAACGGCCACCCGCTCGAGCGTCGGCCCAACGGGCAGAATTTTTGAATACGTTTTTGGCTCCACTGTAAATTCACACCTTATTTTCTTGAAACCCTAAGCACGCCAGAGCCTCCATTGATATCTTGTGAAGCCATTAAACTTGAGAAGAAATCCTTACATGCTCCATTGATTTAGCTTCTCCTAAGAAAATCAAAAGACATATCTTTGATCTTTATGTTCTAGAGAGTTTTCTCACCATTTTTCTTTTTCTTTTTCCATTGAAACTTTCATCCTTCTACCATCGTTGGAGACTTTGGTTCGTGAAGAAGGAGACACGTTCGTGATTGAAAATTCAAGTGGTTCGAGGGAAGATTGACGTGAAGACCGGAAGGTGTCCGGTTCCGTTGCCGCGGACAAATCCAAGGAGTTTCTTGGTAGCGATCACGTGACGAGAGTAAGTCGGCTAGGTTAGCGTGTCGTTATCACCCGGTCTGTAAGTTAATTTTCATAGTACATTGCTTCCCTGGCCGTTGAAACCCGAAGTGTTTTTCTCGATACCGTAGGTATCGAGTTTTCACTTCGTCACCAAAAAATTGAGTCTTTATCTTTATTGCTACTTATATCGTGTATGATTGTTAAACTTGTTAGCATCTAGTATTAAATATCTTTTACGTGTATTAGATATTTATTATTATTCACTGCTTTCGCTATACTTTTAACGGGGTCGAAACACGTTAGCACAAAACGTGCTTTTTCAGTTGTCAAGGCGCGTTTCTGCATCATGTCGGGCGACCTTCCTTGAGCAGGAATATTTGACTTGTACAATCTGTTAGGATTGCTTCCTTTTCTGGCCGGCAATGGTTCTCCAGATTACTTACTTTCGTTTTATACTTTGTTACCGTTGGAGTCTACAGTAGGCAGGAAGAGATGATCTAACGCATTCCTCATATGGAGGGACATTGAATCTGTTGGTATCCTTTTTAGTACAGATTGGCTTCAGCGAAGGCGTGAAATTAGGAAAATGAACCGTTACTTGTCGTGTAAGGAAGCGTAGGCCCATCTGGGCCTGGCCCATGTAAGATTTTTTTCCTTTTTGGCCTGTTTGCTACAGTGTTCCCGGTCAACAAAAAAGTTGTCTGCCTCACGGGGCGTGTTAGCCGCCTAATTTGCCTTTCACACGATCAATGCTGGCGTTGACTGTACATCTGAGCCTTCTTAGGTTTGGGCTGTTTTTCTTATTGCGTAAGCGCACTATGGACATACCCATCATATTTGATAAAAAATCATACTAGATTAGATCAAATTAATAATTTTTGTTTTTATTTTTGATTTTTTTGATTTTTAGGTTCAGATAAAATTTGCCCAAGTATGATTTTATTCTTTTAATTATTTTTTTAAAAATTACCTATTGTTAAAAAAATTTTAAAAGAAATATATCATTAAAGAACAATGTTAGCTAATATTTCAAAAACTTAAAATTTAGCTGGCCTCCTACTCTATCAAAACTCATATCTATACTCATTTATCATCTAACCAAAGCATGCCCGATTGATTAAAAATTACTTCTATTTTAAAAAGTATCATATTTCTAAAAATTATAAGCATCTGATTTACAAAAATATAAATTAAAATTTAACCAAAAAAATATTCCTAAAATAAGATGCAAAGCATCCAACTTTTTTTTTTTTCGGTAATTAAAAGAATCCAACTTCAATGACAAGTTTAAGACTAATCAATAATAATTTATATGAAGTGTTAGTGTGTTAGTCAAGTAAGGGATGATCCACTTAGGGTTGCATTGACTTGGGTTTGTAATTTACTATTGAGTCTTAATTTAATTGATTAATTAGTCTCATCCCCACTTTCCCTTTATAATAAAATAAGGACATGACTTTATCCTCTCTGTAGAGCAATGAGCTACAGTGCTTTGCTATACCTTCAAAGTACAGTGCTTATATCTCAGCTCCTAGCAATTGAATATAAATTTAATGATCACGAGTTTTTTAAAAAAATTAAAATACGTTAATAATTGTCATTGGATATAAATTTAACTATTATCAACTTGACGTGTTGACACTACACATTGAATGTGTCGTGCAGTATTCTGTAACTTCATCAAGTTTCTAATAATGGAAACAAATCAAGATCGGTTATTCTTGATAATCAGCCTATAAACAATGGGAGCTAGGGGTGGCCAGTTGACAAGGTTGAGGTACCGAGGCCGCAACACCGAGAGGTAAAGGAAGTCTAGGTAGATGGTTCGGCCACCCTCCCAGAACCAAGGAACCATGATTAGGGAGATCGGTCTAGCCAAACACTCTCAGGCAAAGTACTGAGGCTAGTACACTTGAAGCCGAGATGCATTGCAAGACTATTTGCCCAAGCTCATGGGTCTCATACCGGACCCGTAATACGTTAGCATCAAACAAAAGTTGCCTATCAAAAATAATCGACTAAGTAGCGATTGATATAGATGTCAATTAAGTATGGAAAGTGCAATTATTGAAAATGTAAACTTATACATGGTAATGAAGGGAACAATTCACCTGCCATAAAATCAGGGCTCACAAACAAATTTGCCTACAATCAATGGCTCTAAATAGCATGTTGATGCACCTGCCTTGACACCCATCTTGAACTTTGCTTTGATATGAGCACTTGGTCTGGTGCCCTATGCACGACTTCATAAGATATCAATGAGAAATTAAATTATGTCGAATTATTTTAGACCTGTTCAGAATACATATCGCATATCAATTAAAGTTAAATACATATCTATTTTTTTAAAGCTGTACTAAATAAAGGGTATAAGAATTTAGAATTTAACTATTACAAAATAGATCTCGCCCACTTTTTCGCTACACTCATATACTCTCCCTGAAAGTTAGTTTTGATTTAAAACCCCTACCCTCCCTATGTTTAATTGAGGAAGAAAATTCTAATTTGGGGCAAAGTAGAGATCATTTTGTATGTGAGTCCAAGTGTACATTTCTTTAGGAGAATATCACTCTTATTGATGGTATGCACTTGGGTGATTTGAAGTGTCCCTCTTAATTTCAAAATTATATTATTTTTGTTAGCTTATAATTATATAAAAATTTAATATATGGCCCACACACCCAAAATTAAAAAAATTTTAATCGTTAAAAAATTTTA
>JAODPA010019507.1:0-13074 GCA_025585075.1 Nepenthes mirabilis | reverse complement strand
ACACCTTTCCCATTTAATCCTCTTAAAACTCCTCGTCAGTTACGCGTTTCTTATTAATTTTCAATCCGGTCAACTTTCGCCTTTCCTGAAAGTTCGCACGCGTTTTCACTCCGGAAATCCGGAGTGGTTTCATTCAGCAATCGCACGCGTTTTTACTCCGGAAATCCGGAGTTCATTTACCAAAGGAAAATCCGGTTTCATTTACCCAACGAAATCCGGACTTCTTTTATTATGGAAATCCGGACTTCATTAAGGAATCCGGTCAGCAATTCCCTCGATGAAATTTCCGGACTTCTTTGCCTATGGATTTCCGGTCAACGGGCGTTGACCGGACTAAATGATTCAAATTTCCTTTTACAAAATTCCGGACGTCTTACCTCAGGATTTTCGGTCAACGGACGTTGACCGGACCAGATGACTAAAATTTCCTTATTCAAATTTTTGGGTCATTACACAACTAGCCCTGAAAATAGATAACAATTAAGCGTGCGACCTACACCCTACCGTCGGGGCAAGTTCCAGGCCCCTATGAGTAGGAGGGCATGGCGGTCGCTGCAAAACCTGTGGCACAATCCAGGGTAGAGTGGCCATCGGTTCAGATCTTGGTGGTAGTAGAAAATATTCAAATGAGAACTTTGAAGGCTGAAAAGGGGAAAGTGTCCACATGAATGACACTTGCACATGGGTAAGTCGATCCTAAGAGACGGGGGAAGCCCGTCTGACAGCACTCCAGTGCGAGCTTCGAATATGTTCTGAAGCTAAATTGAAGAGTTTTAGACCGTTACTCTATGTTCTGAAACTGATCGAAGAGTTATTGTGAAACTCTGACTTATTTTTGAAACTAAAAAGGGTTTTTAGTTATGAAATAAGAAGGAAAAATATTTTTGATACTATTAATTAGGACCCAAGACTGATATAAGTTCATGTGAGATTCTCCGGCAAGCCTTAGGACATACAGTGGTAATCGGTGATAACTCTGTCCGTAGAGCTATACGTGGTCTACCCTTCCAGGCGTTTACTGTGGAGGCTAGTATTCCTCCAATTTTGGAGGTCATAATCCTCCGTTGATTTGATTCGTGTGCCCTAAATACAATCGGTCCCTATATCGTCGCTGATACTAGCCTTTGATTGTGTGATGAAAACACAATCTATTCCTGATTATTCACCCCCTTGGTCTGTAGGGTACGCTAGTTGGGTGCCTAAGATATTTAACTAGAGTTTTCTAATGAAAGCAACTGGGATTTGGAACTGCTTTATGAAATCATTGCATGTTTAAATAGAATCATGCTTTGCTTCTGTTCCCATGAACTGCTTCTATTCTTCTGATCTGATTTTAACGTGGTTTTCTGCCCTAATATATTTATGTTAAGCCTGAAAGCATGACTTATGTTTCCCGAGACCTATTTATATGAAAATTATGCTTTCTTCATGATTATTGCACATGTTTTTGCTCATCTGTACATATATTCTGCATGAAAGTATAAATAATGATTTCTAAAACTTGCTCACAATGAATCATACATTTCTCATACTTTTTGTATATTATCTCTACTCTCTGACAGTTTATAGAACCTTTGGTATCAATGTTTCGCATGGGGCTATTATAATCTTTATGTTTTAGTACCTTGTTAGGCTTCGGCTCACTGTTTTGTTTTTTCCCCCTCTATATAAGGATATAGAGAAGACACTGGAGGACCACGTGCAGCTAGATTAGCAAGGAAGGCTCTGGAGCTTCGGTGAAGCCATGAAGATTACCTTGGAGTAATGCTTTGGGGAGATTCTAATAGTTTTAATTGTAAACATCTAAATTATGGATGGAACTATGTATAAATGACTATAGTATATTCTTCAAATTGTTAAACTTGTATTTATGCTTCCGCAGGTTGTCTTGGATATGGATGCTTCTGCTATATGTTTTCTAGTTTCTATATAGGTCATAGATGACATCTCTTATATGTTTCTGATTTAGAGGATAGGATTATGTTGAAGCCAAGGATGGATATGGCCTTGTGATCCTGTGAATGTGTGTTGTAGGAAAAGTTATGGCTTTTGGATTAGTTGTGTGCATGTACAGGTTATAATATGCAGGTTGTAGTTTTTATTTTCGTCAAGTTTTAGATAGAACCCTGTCAAAATCTTTGTAGAATTTAATGATGTAAATTTATGATTCTGTTCTAAACCTGTCTGATGAAGGATCTTATGGGAATTAGGACCCGTTCTGTCACACAGGGACAGTGGGAATCTCATTAATCCATTCATGTGCGTCACTAATTAGATGACGAGGCATTTGGCTACCTTAAAAGAGTCATAGTTACTCTCGCCATTTACCTACGCTTGGTTGAATTTCTTCACTTTGACATTCAGAGTAATGGGTAGAAATCAAATTGCATTAGCATTCTTAGGGACCATCGCAATGCTTTGTTTTAATTAAACAGTGGGATTTTCCTCGTCCATACCAATTCTGAGTTGGTTGTTTGATGCCTAAGGAAGGCCCTTGAGGGAGTCAATCCCAGTCCGTACCCCAGTCGACACGCAGTGACCTGCTCTTGCCGCAAAGACAGCTCGAACAGTCCATTGACAGCTAACGGGTTTGAGACTAGGACCCCCGTGCCCAGCCCTCAGCGCCAATATTTTTTTCAAATTTACGGATCCATTTTGCTAACTTTCCTTGCTTACATTGTTCCATCGACCAGAGGCTGTTCACGTTGGAAACCTAATGTGGTTATGACTATGACTGAGTATGGTTGGCACTCGGTCCTCCAGATTCTCAAGGGCCGCCGGGGGTGCACTGGACAACACGTGACATGCAGTTCTCTTCTAGCTGCTAGACCCTACCTCCGGCTGAGCCGTTTCTACGGTGGGTAGATTGTTAAACAAAAAGGATAAATCTTCCCAAGGCACTTGCCGATGCCTCTTGATTCCCTAATGTTGACGTCAACCGCCATTTCCCTATTTAGGAATTTTAACCCGATTCCCTTTCAAAGCTCGTGGTGGCACACTGTCAAATGAGCTTCCCCCATCTCTTAGGATTGACTAACTCATGTGCCAATGTTGTTCACATGGAACCTTCCCCCTCTTTAGCCATCAAAGTTCTCATTTGAATATTTGCTACTACCACCAAGATCTCTACCGATGGCCACTCCGCCCTGGCTTGCGCCACAAGTTTTGCAGCTACTGCCGCGCCCTCCTACTCATCCAGGGTTGGCACTTGCCTTGACGGCCAAGTGTAGGTCACGCGCTTAAGTGCCATCCATTTTCGGGAATAATTGATTTGGCAAGTAAGTTGTTACACACTCCTTAGCGGATTTCAACTTCCATGACCACCGTCCTGTTGTCTTAATCGACTAACACCCTTTATGGGATCTAGGTTAGTGCACAGCCTGGCACCGTAATTCGGCTTCCGGTTCATCCCACATCACCAATTTTTCTTACCAAAAATGGCCCACTTGGATCTCTCAATTTCATGTCATAGCTCAATGAAGCAGGCGTGCCGTCCTACCTATTTAAAGTTTGAGAATAGGTCATGGGTGTTGCACCTTGGATGCCTCTAATCATTGGCTTTACCCGATAGAACTCGCATTCCAATTCCAGCTATCCTGAGGGAAACTTTAGAGGGAACAAGCTACTAGACGATTCAATTAGTCTTTCACCCCTATACCCAAGTCATACAAACAAATTTCATGTCAGTAATGCTTCGGGCCTCCACCAAAGTTTCCTCTGGCTTCGCCCCACTTAGACATAGTTCACCATCTTTTGGGTCCTAATAAGTTTTCTCTCACTCGAATCCTTCTAAGAAGATCATGGTCGATCAGAGGTGCAGCCCGTGAGGGGATCCCGCCAATCAGCTTCCTCGAGTTGTAAGAGTTTACTCACCCATTGACTCGCACACATGTCAAACTCCTTCGTTCGCATTTAAAGACATCCCGAATGGGAGGCTCGCAGGTCGATGCTCGGAGCATGTAGGTGCCAAGCACATCATGACAGCACACATTGCCTTCCATGATCGCTAGGATGATGCTCCCGAGCTCATCTACAGCTCGAGATTTAGCAGCCCCCTCAATTCGCATCGATCCACGCCACGAGCCAATCTTTGGGCCGGCTTGTGACCGTTCTGCATCCAACCGGGGTGCATCACCGGCCCCCATCTGCTTCCCTCCTGTCAATTTCAAGCATTCTTTTACTCTCTTTTCAAAATCTTTTTTATCTTTCGGTACTTGTTCGCTATCGGTCTCTTGCCATTATTTAGCCTTGGACAGAATTTACCGCCCGCTTGAGGATGCATTTCCAAACAACCCGACTCACCAACAGCGCCTTGTGGTGCGACAAGGTCTGGGCACGACGTGGCTCTCACCTTCTCTAGAGCACCTTTCCATGGGACTTGGGCCCAATTTATTGTGGAGGACTTTTCTCAAGACTATAATTCAGACAACAGAGCCGCCCAATTCTAAAGCTTAGCACTTCCCAGTTCACTTGTCGTTACTAGGGGAATCCTTGTAAGTTTCTTTTCCTCCGCTTATTGATATGCTTACGCTCAACGGGTAGACCCGCCTAACCTAGGATGGCTACATTTGTGCCGTATGGACGACCCAACGGGGTCATGCGAGCTTCACAGGTGATGAGCTGTGTGCACTGAGATGCAACCTTGGCCTTCACCTTGTCGACCATCCAGCATCATGGCGTAGTCACTGAGCTTTGATTTTAGGCCAACCGCACAACGCATGGGAGGCCACTCTCCCCCCCATCCTAGCATGTAGAGACACAATTGCTTAGTTGGGGGTGATACTATGCGTGACGCCAAGGCAGACGTGCCTTCATCCTAGAGGCTTCGGGCGCAACGTGTGTTCAAAGACTTGATGGTTCACATAATTCTAGAATTCACACCAAGTATCGCATTTTGCTATGTTCTTCATTGATGCGAGAGCCGAGATATCTATTGCTGAGAGTTGTTCTGATACGACAAGTCACCTCCTCACTCACCGAGCATCTAGTGGCAAGGTAATGCATGCTATGTTACTGTTCCTCTGCACGATCTGTGCCATGGTTTGTTCTTTTTCCAAGCCTAACTAGGCACACACATTGCCACTCCTAGAGCAAACTATAATGTGTAGGCTCGGTCAATAATCAAGGGCGCCATGCCACATTAGGTGTTGCACCCCCGACAATTTATTTCAACATATCCATGGGTCACTCTTCTTAGTAGTTTTCGACAATGATCCTTCCATAGGTTCAGCTACAGAAACCTTGTTACAACTTCTCCATCCGTTAAATGATAAGGTTCAATGAACTTCTCGCAACATCACCGACGGGAAATTGCTCACGTCGCCGTGATCTGAACACTTCACTGGACAATTGAATCGGCAGGAGAAAAGGGCAGTGTGTACAAAGGGCAGGGACATTGTGAGGTCCCGATCCCAAAAATATGATAATTCCTAGTTATTAAATTGATATAAATGTGTTTGAGGTGAATTGATTAAGGAAAAATGTAGGAGGACTTTGGTGTAGAGGCAAATTAAGCCTCCAGGGCATTTGCTCAGGTTCCACTAGGGCCCGATTAGCGGAATGCACCGCTTGAGTGCTGCTTGATGTGCCTCCTGAGCAGATTTATTAGAACCGAGTGCTCAAAAGGTGCTCGGTTGGTGCTCGAGTGCTAGTCACAGGCCAGCTCACGTGACCTCTTTTCCCTTCATGTTTTAATTGGGATTTGGGGGTCTTAGGGCTCCATTTTGTAGCAGCACACGACAGAGAATGAAGGAGTGAAAAGAGGAAAGAGAGCGAAGAGAAATGAAAGGGGAAATCTTTCGATCCACTCCGATGAGAGCCACGATAACTGTAACTGAGCTCAGGCAAGTATACCTCAAATGTTATTTTCTATTTTTACTACTTTTCGGTATCTCAAAAATGGTATTTATACTCTAAAAGCATGTTTCACCATGTTTTGTATAAATAAAGCTTGTTTATATAAATTGTTTGGACAGATTTCATATTTACTCATATATACCGCAATGTTCGGGTCTGATTTTGTACATGCACAAGTATTTAGTGTTTGATTGTTTTCTGAAAGATTATTGTGAAACCCTAACTAAAAAATTTGCGGCTTTATGTTTAAAATGCTTGATTTTATATGAGTATTGTGAATTATGGCTTTAGTTTCATGAATAAGCGCGTATTCAATATTTGTTTTGTGTCCGAAATGTTTGGTGAAACCGTAAGCACAAAAATGAAGGGATTGGTGATTTTAATCCACAAATTTCACATGTGAATGTTAATTTATACAAGATTGTTGCTCAGTGATGTGATTTATGTTTGAAATATTTACAGGGATTCATACTATTAAATCTTTGAGGACTTCTGAAGCCAAATTAAAGGTTTTTAGACCGTTACTGTATATTCTGAAATAAATATGAAGTTTTTCAAACCGTTTCTATATATTCTGAAGTAAAATTGAAGGGTTTTAGACTGTTGCTGTATATTCTGAAACTGACTAAAGAGTTATTGTGGGACTCTGACTGAGTTCTGAAATTGAAAAGGGTTTTCAGTTAAGAAATAAGAAGGAAAAATATTTCTGATACTGTTAATTATGGCCAGTGATTGATATACAGTCAGCTTAGGTTCTCTGACGTGCCTTAAAATGTTATGGTGATAATCAAGGATAACTCTGTCTATGGAGTTATATGTAGCCCACCTTTCCTCAGGGCGTCAACCTAGAAGGTAGTTTACTATTACCGACAGGCATACTATGCTGAATCCTGTGATAATGGATGTCCCACTAGATGGGATGATTGTTACTGGCTTTAATTGTGTACAAATACAATCTATCCTCGATTATTTGTCTCCTTAGCTAGTAGAGTCCATTTGTTGGGTCATTTACTAATAAGAAAGTGATTTTCTATAATTAATAGAATTGAAAACCAATTTCTGCTTTTTGAAGCCTATTTTATCAATTTATTATTAAGGAAGCTTGATTACACTGACTTCTAATTTTCGAAATTTGAGTGTTTCTGTTTCCTGATAGTTCTGTAATTTTCTGCATCATGTTCTGCTATTGTTTCTGTTAGTCACTGTTTTATAGAATTTATGCTTCAACATACATCTATATCTATTTTATTGCATTCTGTTCTACATAAAAGTTTTATTGCATGTCTGCATGTACCTTGTTGGAACTCGGCAGACTGTTTTACTATTTTTCTCCCCTCCAGATAAGATTCTAGAGCTAGTACCATAGGAGGAGTGATCTAAAGATTAGCTAGAAGACTTTGGAGACTTGACGTATTTTTGGAGATCTTGAAAGAAAACAGTTGAATTGTAAAAACCTGATATTCAACATATGATTTTATATATGGATCTCATACCTATGGATTTTTTTATATAGAATGTATGTGATGTATGTAATGAAACAGGAAATTGTGCTTCCACAGGTTTATAACTCTGCTTCTGCTATATGTTTTTCTGGATTTCTTTACAGGTCTAGATGACATCTCTTGTCAGAATTCTGATATAGTAGATATTATTATTAAATTAAAGCCATGGATGGCATCTATGGTCCTGTGAATGCATGTTGCAGGAAAAATGTGAGGTTCCGAATCTAAAAACTTGATAATGATGAGGTGATTAGTATGCTAATTATCAATACTAGGCCTATGGAACGAATAAGGTTGGGTATCGGAAGAAAAATTGAGAAAAGTTTGGGTTCGTGCTGCTGAAGCTTGCGCCTGCTGCGCACTCGAGCCGTGGCTCAAGCGCAAATTCCAGAACCTCCCCCGCCCACTGGCCGCTTGAGCTCCGCTAGAGCGAAAAATCCAGAACCTGGCCCACCTGCTAGCCGCTCGAGGCATGCTCGAGCGGGAAATCTAGGGGCGCTGCCGCCTACTACCCGCTCGAGGAGCGCTCAAGCGGTGGCCCCTTTTTAAGCCGCATCGTGCTTTTCTTTTCCTCATTTTCCCATGGGCCAGAAGCTTCTAGAGAGAGAGAGAGCGCCGATTCTAGCAAGGGAAGGGAGGAGATTGAGTCCGTGGAGTCTGAATCCGTCCGAGAGCTAGTTATAAAGGTGAAAGCACGTGTCGAGGCAAGTGTTCTCATACTCACTTCTCATTCCCGTTTGATGTTTTGCTTGATTTTGTTGGGTATTCTCATGTCGATACCCACTATAAATGTTAGAATCGCGAAACCCATGAGTTAGGACCAAGGAATATGTAGTTGTTTGTCCGAATCGTGTCCGATCCACCCGATTTGGTTTCACCGAAAACCTAACTCACGAAATTGGGGATTTCCCATTTCCCTCCCATGTATCGTCAAATTGACCTCAAAATGTGAATCCCCACATCCCAATAATGTACATATGTCGACCGTGGGTCTGATTTTGCACGTCTCGACCCGTTTGCGGCGTCTGAGCCCTCTAAATGGGTGCTGCCACTGTTCACCCGAGACCCAAGGTAGAAATTGCATGTTGTTACCTTCGTAAAATGTTGAAATAACTCTAGAATATGAATCCCCGTATCCCAATTTTATGTATATATCGACCGAATATCTGATTCCGTAAGATTTGACCCGTTCGCGGCATCCAGGAGCTTCAAAAGTCTCCTGTTACTGTTCATCCAAAAATGAATGGGAAGTTGCATGCTTCCATCATCGTGTTATGTTAAATTGAGCTCAAATATGAAACATCGTGTACCAATTGTGCGTACGTGTCCCCCGGACGTCCGATCTCCCAAGTATCAAACCGTTCATGGCGTCCGGATGTTCAAAAAGAAACCTGACATTGTTTACCCAAAATGAAATGAGAAATGTATATGTTATGCCCTCGTTAATTGTTATGGAAGTAACGTTTAATTGTTTAAACGTAAATGTAAGCTCTGAAATGTGTATCCATGTACTGGAAGCAAGGGAATGAGTTTCGGAGGTTTCAAAATGATATGTGATCATCGGAGGTAAGGAATCTAATCTCCCTCGTGAACTTGGAATGATTTGTTGTGAATAAGGGAATTGAGTCCCACAGAAAGTTGTGAACCGAGAAAGTGAATGGAAGGAAATCCACATTGTGCGTTGTGATGGAATGAACTCCCGGTTGGAGATGTATGTGATGGGAATGAGATTTCCCGAGTTGTGAATGTGTGTGACAAATGTGGATTTTCCTCTTCAAGTGTGGAATCTAACCTTAAAACTAGGACCATGATTCATAGGGGTAGTATTCTTTAGATTACCATATCCATCGCGGTGTGAACCCGAGGAATACCTGGCCACGTATTCTAGTCACTCGTGGGAGCGGGTGATGTTCATGGTACGCTTTAGGAAACTACTGTGGAAGAACGACGATTGCCCTGGTCCCCGAGGGTGTAGGGCGTGTCGGTTGAACGCTACATAGTGAGATGTAGTCGTTCGTTGATTATTGCATGGATGCAACCAGTGGTCGAGTGCTGTAGACCTAAAATATCACCGTGGCTTTAGAATGTGTAGTGAACACATTCCTTTCGTTGTTCTCTCGCATCGTTGGCTAGTACGGTCTACTAGCCCGGGTCCACAAAGATGATGTAATGATAAAAATGAATAACATCCAATCGATGTAACCATGAGAACCGTGTGAATCCAGTGATTCCAGATGTTTCCTGTTCCCTCTCCTGCTTCATGGTTATGGAGAGTACTTGTATCCCCCCTAGTTCCAGTTCTTGTATGTGCCTTCGAGCTTTGAGTATGATTATATTTATTGAGCTGTAAGCTCACTTTTGCTGTTTTCCTTCCAGATGAGAACACTTAGCCGGCGCCGGATTAGTTAAAATAAGGAGAGAGACTTGCTTGAAGAGACTAGCTGGACGTCAAGTGCATTGAAGATTTAGTCTTATTGTTGTAATGAAATGTAACAACCACTTATGGATGGATGTGGCATGTTGTTATATTATAGTTTTGTTATGCTTCCACAGGTTTTGATGATTTAGTTGTACTTTCGCATTTGTTTGGATGTTTTGAGCTTTGTTTCATTTTAGATGACATCTCTCTAGATCTAATATGGTAGATAGGAGTACTGTATTGGAGCCATGGATGACATGGCAGATGTTGTGATCCTGTGTGTTGTGTTGTAGTCTTTGTGTTAAGTCTCTTGTTAGATGTGTGCTTGTACATGATGTATTTGAGCAGGTTGTACTTTTGGTTTTTCATCCAGTTGCAGAGAAAACTCTGCCAAAATTTCTGTAGAGTCTATAGGTTAATTATGGGCTTTAGTTTGTGTTACAATTGACAGAGGTTATTTATTAGAAAAATAATCCGGTCCGTCACAAAAATATGGTATAAATGGATAGTTTTGTCCATGTACTAGTTTGTTATATAGATTTTGTGCAGATTTATATTTTTGTTTAGCCCAATTTTAAGGAAACTTTTGCCCATTTTTCCCTAGAACCTTGAGTGAGACTTGGACTTCTATTCCTGTTCTGAATGATAGAATTAACTGAGGATAAGAAAAATCTATTTCGTTACAATTGGTGCCAAAGAAATGAGATACCTTAGGAATTGATTGATAAAAAGGCGGAAGCACAAGCTTGAATTTCTATACTGAATTTCTATGGGAATAGGTCCGTGTAGCTGAGGCAACTAGGACTTTTAGGAGTTGGTTCTTAGGCTAGGTTTAAATTTCATTAAGTTATTGAATATCTCTTCCTTTAACTGATTTCTTGAGGTTACAATGTTGTGTTTACCTTGATTATAGGATGGCTAGTACAATGAATAGAAAAAAATAACCATTGTGGTGCCAATACTCCCCATGATCGGGAGGCAGCATATGTTGACTTATTGGAAAGAATAACGAATGTAGTAGAATCTGTTGAGTAGAGGCATATGGCTCCGGTCCCGGCACCCGAGGCAGCCTCAACATTTCTTGCTCATTCAACTTATGACAGATTTACAGTGGAGTGAGCACTGAGATTCTTGGGTAAGCCTGATCCAATGGAAGCAGATGTTTGGCTAAAGAGAATGAATAAGAATTTTGCTGTGATTCGGTGTACTGATCAGGAGAAGGTCACTTTTGCGGTGTACAAGTAGGAAGGTGAAGTTGATCATTAGTGGAGTATAAGAAAGAGGGCGTTAGGAGTGCCCAATGATGAGATCACATGGAAGATGTTTGAGGATGCATTTATGGAGAAATATTTTCCATCCAACCATTAAGATCAGAAGGAGCAGTTGTTTATGAGGTTGAGACAGGAGAATATGACGGTAACGAAATATGATGTAAAATTTACTAAGTTGTCCCAATTTTTGCCCTATTATGTGGAGGATGAGTTAAGGAAAACAAAGAAGTTTTAGCAAGGGTTGCAGGACGATATTTGGAAGCCACTGTCAATCCTAAAGCTCCAGACTTATGCTAAAATTCTCGAAAGGGTGGTGATTTACGAGAAGGAAGTAGAGATAGAGAGGTTTTATGCAAAGAGGACTGCTAGTCGGGTGGGATTTAGTGCTGGATCTAATGTGGGATCTTTTGGACCGTCTATGAAGGCTAGGATAGCTAATAAGGGGAAGAGGATCATTCCAGCTCAGTCAGTGACTGGTTCTAGAGCATCAGCCGCTGAGTGCACTTCCTGTGGGAGAAAACATTCGGGACAAGCATGTCGCAAGGTATCGGGAATATGTTTTAGATGTGGACAGCAGGGCCACGTGGTGAAAGACTATCCATTACCTCCTAGGCTAGAAGGAAATAATCCTACTGTTTCTGCTAAGGCCTTCATAGTGACTGTTTAGAATATGGAGGCATCTCCAAACATTGTGGAAGGTACCCTCTCTATTTGTAGAGTTCCTGCTTCTATATTATTTGATTCGGGGTCTACCCACTCCTTTATTTCTCCACAATTGTACGTTGTGTTGTATTTGCTCCATGTGTTTTGGATTATAAATTATATGTGTTAACTCTCACTAAATCCCCTAGGATTACTGATGTTGTGCATCCTGGATGTGTAGTTGAGGTGAATGGAAAATGCTTGACTGTGGATTTTGTGTTATCGAACATGAGTGATTTTGATGTGATTCTGGAGATGGACTGGCTGGCTAAATACCATGCTAGTATTGATTGTTTTCTAGAGAGGGTTTGCTTTGATATTCCTGGGATGGAACCCTTTTTCTTTCAAGGCATTAGAAAGAAGGCGGTGCCTACATTAATCTCTGATTTGCATGCCAGACATTTGATGAAAGTGGGTGTAAAGCTTACTTGGCATATGCCTGCACCACTGGAAGTCATAATGTGCTGGCTAAGGATATCCTTGTTGTTTGTGATTTTGAGGATGTCTTTTCGGAGGAATTACCTGGATTACCTCCACATTGGGAAATTGAGTTTGAGATCGTATTATTCCTGGAGTTAGCTCAATTTCTAAAGCCCCTTATCGTATGGCCCCGGCAGAATTGAAAGAACTGAAATGACAATTATAGAAATCGTTAGATAAGAGCTTTGTCAGATCGAGTGTATCTCCCTAGGGAGCATCGGTATTGTTTGTGAAGAAGAAAGATGGGTCATTGAGGTTGTGTGTTAATTATCGTGAGTTAAATAAAATCACAATTAAGAATAAGTATCCTCTACTACGTATTGATGATTTATTTGATCAATTGCAAGGATCTCGGGCATTCTAGAAGATCAATCTGAGATCCGATTATTATTAGTTGAGGATTAAGTCAGGGGATGTGGCTAAGACTGCTTTTCGGACGCGTTATGGCATGGCCATGAATTCCTTGTTATGCCTTTTGGCCTTACGAATACTCCAACTACTTTTATGGATCTGATGAATAGGGTGTTCAAGCCGTAACTTGATAATTTATGGTGGTATTTATTGATGATATCCTAATATATTCAAAGGATTATGAGGAACATCAGACTCATTTGAGGATGGTACTTCAAGTGCTCCGCGAGAAAAAATTGTATACTAAGCTGAGTAAATGTAAATTCTAGCTAAAAAAAGTGATGTTTCTGGGGTATATAATTTTTGATGGTGGTAATTCTGCGGATCCAAAGAAGGTGGAAGCTGTTACAAACTTGTGACGGAATGGAGTTTTTTTTTTTTTTTCCTCAAAAGCTTCCGCCAAACAGATAACATATTTAACTGTCTAATTAAG
>JAODPA010019496.1:0-13074 GCA_025585075.1 Nepenthes mirabilis | reverse complement strand
AACATATATATAGAGGCCGCACAAGTAATTTTTTTTTTTTTTGCATAAGTTGAGTCACGTCTGATCCACGTATAAATGCTTTTTTACTGTATGACATCTGATAGGTATATATTAGCCAGTTAATGTATAAATGAAGCTTTTGCTTCTTTTCATCACATTTTAGGTTGATTTTGAAAAAGAAGCGAGAGAAAAAAGAGAATTTAAAAAGAAAGGGTAATGCCAATTTAAATTGATCTTTTGAAAAAATTCTAAAGATTTTTGTTCAATTGAAGTTTATTTTGAGCCCCCTTATCCTTCCATTTTGAAGTAAAATTTCTAAATCTTCCTCATCATTTCTTAAAAGCATGTGATTATTATGTTAATTTGATGAAAAATTGGGTTCAGATTGGATACAAATTGGATTTAAATGAAATTTATGACCTGTAAGTTAGACTGAGTAAGAGAAGATTTGGTCATCTGAGTCAAAACTCTTAATCATGTCCGTTCAGGTTGGTTGATGAATATTTTTTTTAGTATTGATATATTTTCGGATTCGAATTGTTATATGGGTTAGATAACTACTCAATCTTCTGTGTTGGGTTGATTTGATGCCAACATGGTCTCTGTTTCTTTGAACTTGGACCGTATGTAATACAACTGAAAATAAGATGTCAGATTATTGATGGGATTCGCTCTCTGATATATCTTTTAATGCTCAAATTAATAATTTTTCTTTAAAAAATTAAAAGATGTAAAAAAGTAAAAAATTTTGAATCGGAGATGTTTAGTGTGGGGATTTAATGTTTTGCTGCATCTAGTCGTGAGATGGCTTTAGAATTATACACGTGATTAAGAGTAACATATTAGGTATTGTTCTCAAATGAGAATGAGATTACGATATCTTTGAGAGGCTTCTTAGACTGACAATCTCATGGCCCCCTTTCCTTTGAGATTATGACGAAGTATTTCTAATGTTGATGGGCGATTTCAACCTCCTACACTGCCCATAAAACCGTTTTGGATAAGGGCAGCTGGTTTCCTTTCTCCATTTTAGCCGGTTATGGTAGGTTTTTCCGATTGAAATGGGCCATGGGCCATTATCTGAAGGATGCTAGGTCCATTCATTTTTCCCAACTCGTTCTTGGACCTTTTTCCTGAGATGGCTCATTTCAGGTCGTGACGTGGGGTGGCTTTTCAAGGGGTATTTCTTTCATTTGTGGGCCCTACTCCCGTGTTGGCCCATTTACAGCAGTACCTATCACTAGCACATAATGTTAGGAGGTTTAAATTTTTAATCCCCGACATATTCATTTATGGGACATATTTTTCATTTGCTTCGCCTGCTTATCGCAGGACTGGATCAGGATCCGCCAAATAGTTTATTGTTGGTCTGATTGCAGACCGGCCAAATCAGAATAATACTGGAGTAGATCTTGGACTAACCAGTTCGGATCGACACCGGACTAGATTGCGAACATCCAGTCCAGATTGGCACTAGAATTGAATGCGAACAGCCAGTCCAATCTAAAACATGGCCAATTTTGAAGTGAATCATGGCCAGTTAATCCGAATCAACACCGAACTTGGTCATGGCCTACCGGTCTGGATTCAAACCCAACAATACACTGTCAGTCTACTTTTTTGGGAAGTAAAGACCGCCTTGAAAATCGGTACTTCTTGTCACTAGATTTGTCCGGCCTACCATGCGTCCATCATCAGTGTAATTTCAGTCTATTAATCCTAACATAGAGTGGCCGGTATGACACGTCGCTTCAAGGAGCTCACACGTGTCCATTCTCACAATAGAATGTCCTCCTTGAAACTGTGTGAGACTTTTTGAAACCGTGTGGAGATGACTTTTCAAATTCGAAACGTCTATGTATAAAATCAATATTATTTCACTATTTTCTTCTTCCGAAATCTTTGTTCTTCTGCTATCTCCCTCGAACTATTTGGTCATCTTCTTCTTCCTGGAATCAAAATATTCTTTTTTACTATTTCAAAGACTTGTTTTCACGGTTCCTCCCATTGATGCAATCAAGTCGTTGCTCTCGACAACGGATATCGAGGTCATTATTCTCAGTACAAGATTCCTCAAAAGGTTTCGTTTGCGAAGCTAGCTGGAAAGGGTAGAACCTGCTCTCCACCCAGTGGGTTTATCACCATCTACGAAGATCACTTGAAGAGTTGTCTTCGATTTTCGATCGCGCACGAGTTGCACAAGTTTTTCATAGATCTTGGCATTCCTATCACACGGTTCCATGCCAATGTGATGAGAAATTTTAACAATCTTTGTATCTTTTTTCGCCTTCGAGGGCTAACGCTGAATACTACGGCTGTGAAGGTCTTATTTCAATTCTGTCAAAGCGGGGATTGGATCTCACTATCCCCGCATGAATTAAATATAAGTGGAGTGATTTACAAATCAATGAAAAAATGGAAGGACCAATTTTTTTTTCTTGAAGGCTACTTCAGAATTGGGCTTTTCCATCGAGTGGCGTAAAGTACCGAAGTCCTTCACCAGTAAAGTTTCTCATGAAGAAAAGGACTTAGTGAAGTTGTTGATAGAGCTTATCCAAGCAAATGCAAATTCGTTCAGTGATAAAAATAAGGAGGCACTTGTTTTTTGCTAAAATTTTTATGCTAACTAAGTGGAGCCTCAATTGGAAGAGGCAGGAACAACTACTCTACCACCCAAACGGCACAAGAAAAACAGGAGGCATAAATATCAGAGACTCCACATTACAGTGATGAGCTACTTCGCCGAGTCCTTCTTCTTCTTCCACTAAGACTTGCTTTTCTATGTTAGAGAAGATGCGAGGAATTGACAGTTCGACTTTTGTTCCTCCTACCCTAGCCAGTCGAGTCCTGGAGGAGGGAACCAGATCTCGATTCATTGTAGGTGGGGAGCCCCCTGCTCCCTCTCCTGAAGTCCCCAAAGAATCAGAGGTTATGGGTGTTATAAGTGTACCTGAGGCTGGTGGGCCGATTGGACCAATTTACAAATTGACTTAAGTCTAGGAAGAGGTCATCACTATTGAGGTCATTCTGACTAAAGAAAGGGTGCCCAACCTTTCTATTGAGTTAGCCCAAGTCTCAAAGGAGCCCCTTGTCTGCCTGGCCAATATAGGTAAAGATGCAAAAGTGACAGGAATCGTGGAGGTGTCCCGTCCAGAGACTCCTGTGTCAGGCTCGATGGCTTCCTAATTCCATCCATGTCTTGGAGGGAATTGGTTTGAGTAAGAATCTACTCCAGCATCAGATTCGGTGGCTTCTTCGTCCCATCAAAGTCTAAGAAGTTGTAGGTCGGATCAGGCATCCTCTCCTACTTCTTCATCAAGGTTTCCCATGAGCATTGTAGCTTAGAGAGTGCGTTACATCATGGAATGTTTTAAGAGAACTCTTTACTTTATTGGAAATGACTAGCCTGATTTCCATTACTCCTTTTCTATTTGCAAGATGATAAAATGACTAAATTTCTGAAGTTATTCTTGCATCAATGGAATCTTAGGATTCGCCAAGCCGAGGGAGAACTTCATCGGCTGATACAAACACGCATCGATCCGAACTCACTCAAGGAGATGCAGGCCAGGATGAATGCCATTAGTGCTGAGGTCCAAATGTATCATGAACGGGTCTCTAGCCTTAAAATCAAGTTGTAGAAAACTAAAGATGCTCTAAAGTCGGCCGAATAGTATTACGCCGACCTCTAGAGAGATAATGTTCGGCTAAACTCAGAGCCAACGACCCAATTTAGACTGGAGGAGGTGGGCCTTACTCTGAATGCCATATTTTTAGATGGCATTCTCCTATATCAGCACATTGTTTAGCTATTGGACCCTTACTTTCCTATTGGTTTCTTTGACCAAAGGAATATGGGTGCCCAGCGCCGGTCTGATCTGAAGAATTTCTTTGACACAGATGAGCCTTCAATGCAACCTTTGGGGAGCCCCTAGTCTTAGCATTGTTCTCCTTTTCCTTGTACTAATGTTCTTACTTATTTTAACGAATCAAGGGAATTTTCTCTAGTTGCTGTTATTATCGAAAATTTATTATTTATGTGCTAACTTGTTGTCATTTGTGGCTTAGTAATAGCAGTCATTGTCGGTCTTTAATGAAGTTATGGTCATTATCGGTATGCTATTATTAGGAGCTTGCCCTTTTGGGGAATATCATAATCCCCCTACGCCTAATCTTAATTAGTAAGCTATGATAGACTGAAAATGCTCATCCTTGTATATGGGAATTGCCACACACATGCTGAAAAGCTCTCCTAAGGTTTAGGAGTTCGAACGTGCATAGGCCACTCGAAATGAATCTGAGGTTCAAATCCGACCACATATGGGCCACTCGGAGTGGGTCGAACATTTTAATTCGACTGCATATGGATTGCTCGGAGTAGGTCAGAGGTTATTTGATCATTTTTAGGTCAAGAAGAAGGTGGGTTGCAGCCCACCTGACTTAGGGGTAATTTAGGCCATTTTGATTTTATATAATGTGATTCCAAGCATTCATATGAATAATCAAATAATAAATAAAATGAAAAAAATAAGTGAACAGCTTATTTTATTAATTTAAATGTGATACAGGCATTGTAAGGCTCACACCTTTTATTTATTATAATCATGGTTAAATAAAATGATATAATCAAATTGAGTTCGTTGGATGTGGAAGTATGGAAAAAAACCGATTTTGGGCCAAGTTTGGGCCATGCTTGAGGCGTGCACAAAGCACGCCGGGGGTGCAATTTCCAATTGCCCCATGCCCGAGGTGCGCTCAAGTGCAGAAACTAGTGGCTCCACACCCGAGGGGTGCTCAATGGGCACTCGAGCGCCAGTTTAGTATTTAACATCGTGCGTTTAGTTTTCTGTCATTTTGTAGAGAAAAGAAAGAGAGGAGAGAGAGAGAATGTAATGGAGAAAGAGAGAGAAGAGGAGATCGAGGCTCTCCAATCTGTTTCTAGTGTGGGACTAGTTGTGAAACTTGTGGATCGAGTCGAGGTAAGTGAACTCCAATACTTTTCTTTCTCTTTGTGCTCATTTCTTACCGTTCCTTTCAGGTATCCTTATTCAAATGCCCGTCTAAACTTATATTTTGAAGTATTCATATGTTAAATGTGTATATATATTGATTTGCTTTCTGATTTTGAAGTATATGTGTGAAAAACGTGTATACATGTCAATTTCTCTTCTGATTTCGATGTTTAAGTTTAGTATTTTATTAAATCGAAAACCTTAACCCCATGCATGCTACGATTTTGAGTTATCATGATATTCTATCATTTGTATTTCATATATGATGTTTTGCATGTCTGGGTAATTATGTTAAGCCCTAAAAATGTGCGAATTTCTTTCCTGAAATATCCCATATGTTAAGTATATGGACTGATATTATGAAAATTGCCCATTTTGCATATTTTTATAGAAAGTTTTTGATATTGGTTGAAATCCTAGATCCTAGATTCAAATTTCATTTATGAAAATTGAAGTATTAAATGTATATTGTACATATGAAGCAGTAAGTGCAGGGAATTTAATGTTTACGGTCCAAAATGATAATATTTTTGTTTTGTATAGTGTAGTAAAATTCTCCTAGTTTTTCCTAAGCTTCACGTCATTTTATGCATGTATTTGAAGTTATGTGAATACCATATGACAAGAAATGTGAATATCATATGACAAAAAATAAGTATGTATATATTGAAAAGAAAAAGGAAAAAATTCTGTAATTATGTTAAGAAGTTATGAACTATTCTCCAAATGGTGAGAACCAAAAATGTATGAAATCAAGTGTAGAATTTTCTAAGAAGTTAAGAAATTGGACTAAGAAATGTTATACAAATAGGATATTTTGGCATGCTTAGGTATATTATAGTGGAAGATTGTTACCTCCTAAAAAGCTACTTACAGTTTATGACCTGTCTATAAGATATATAAATGTAGATGGCCCACCTTTGGGTCGATAATAAGAGAAAAATATTTTTGATTGTATAGAAGTAAATACAATCCAGGTTTCGATTAATCGCTCCTTTAACTAGTAAGACTTATTGGCCATAATCCCTAAAGAACAGTAATATTTAAACATGTTTTTTGATTAAGTATAAAGATTAGAAAATCAAATATGCATCATGAAAGCTTTTGAACACGTTTAAACCTTTGCACGCGATCATGATTCCTGTTTCCCTTCTGATATGAATTTAAATTAATAATATGCATGTTTCTTTGTATATTATACCTTATTGAGTATTTAGTTTACTTTCTTACTATTTTTACTAACTTTCAAATGAGTAGGAGTTGCAGGAGTTCTTACCCGATGAGCAAGATTATAGATTTGGAAGATTTAAGGCTTGTTGGTTCTAACGTTTAGGCATTGTTGTATTTTGGATAGGTTTAGGTCATTTGTTTATTACAGATTAGTTAGTTTGATTTTGGACATGCTTTTTGATGTATTATGGATTTTCGGACAATGTTGTTAGCTCGTGTGGCATTTTTGTATTGTCCGGAGCTATCGATTTTGTATTTGATCATGGACAGGACGGTTATCTTTCTGTTGGATTGTTTTGTGAATGTGTATGTTACGAAGGATGGTACTATGACTATGTTTTTGCTTCTGCTATATTGTTGAATACATATGCATATGTTGGATTGGTATTGTTGTAGACATATCTCCTTACTAAAGATCCAACGTCGTATGTTTGGGTTGGTGTCGGAACCACCGATGTTGTGACATGGTTTTGGTTTCCTATGTATGTTATTCATTTATTTATTTTGAGGTCAGTTGAAGTATCTCACGTTTAATGAATTTTTTTTTCAGTTATTTGGTTAATTGTTTATGATGAAAGGTAATTGATAAGATTTGGATGTGTTCCGTCACAGGCACACTTAATAATACACGTACTACCCACTTGGACTTGGTATGAAGCTATAGATAGAACTTTTTCAAGTGGAAGGCATTCCACTTCCTTGGCACCAGCTTATCGTTTGGGGTGTGTAACTTGTATGCACTATTCCGAAGAATGGCCAAGATGATGAATGGGCCTTCCCAATTATGGGAGAGTTTATTGTTATTGGCTATTTTACCAGTTACATCTATACTTCGCCGAACTAGGTCTCCAACATAGAATTAGCGTGCCTTCACCCTTTTGTTATAATATTGAGCTATCCACTGTTGATAAGCTGTCATTTGCACACTGGCCCCTTCTCGGGCTTCTTTAAGTAGTTCAAAATGCTCCATGAGTCGCTGTGCATTACTAAATGAGTCAAAATTCTCAACCTGAAGATTGGGTAGTTCGATTTCTACTAGGATAACCGCTTCATTCCAAAGCATAGACTGAATGGTATCTCCCATGTAGGTTCCTTGGGCATCGTTTGGTAGGACCATAAAAATGAGGGTAATTCTTCTGCCCATGAGGCCCCAGTGTCCTCTAGTTTGGTTTTCAAACCATGTAGTAGGGTTCAATTAGTGACCTCTACTTACTCGTTTGATTGTGAGTTGGCCACGGAGGTGTGTGCTAGCCGGATACACAAGTTCGTACAATACTTGGTGAAGCATTTGCCAGTGAGTTGGGTCACATTGTCGGTTACTATTATCTCGGGGATTCCAAACCGAAAAATGATAGATTGTCAGAGAAACTCTGCTGCATTATACTCAGTGATCTTTGCCAATAGAGAGGCCTCAACCCATGTGGTGAAATAATCAATATTCATAATGATGAACTTTCTTTGACCGGATGAGATTAGAAAGGGGCCAATTATGTCCATTCCCCATTGCGCAAATGGCCATGGGGCTTGCAGGTTTTCAACTCGGTCAATGGCTGATGAGGCATGCTACTATGCAATTGATAGTTCTCGCATTTCTTAATGAAGTCCACAACGTCTTTCTTCATCGTCGACCAATAGTAGCCTTGGCACATTATTTTAAAAGTAAGATTCTTGCTTCCAATGTGTGATCCACATATTTTAAAGTGAACCTCGCTCAAGGCATAGTTGGCTTCCTCTGGTGTGAGATATCTCAAATAAGAGGTTGAATACCCTCAACACTACATTCTTCCATCCATGATAGTATACCATCTATCCTTTTTTTATGCGCTTGGTGTCATCTGGGTTTTTTGGCAGGACACCGTCAGTAATATATTATTAGTAAGGAAACATCTAACTTTCATTGCCAGAGACTTGTAGAATTTCTTACTCGAATTCCCCAATACCTAGAGTGGTCAGGACTTATCGCATGCTTTTGGAATAATGCTCTAGATTTTTCATTGTGGCGGTCCTTGCTAACTGGTTAGCCTTCCCATTATCCACTCTCAGGATGTGTACTATTTCCATTTTGTCGAACTTCTATGCTATGTTCCTCTCTTTAGCGAGGTAGCTCACCAGCTGAGGGCTCGATGCCTCGAAACTTTCTCGAACTTAGTTGACGATCAGTTCAAAATTGCTATAAATAACTAAATATTTTGTTGTACATTCCTCAATTGTACATTGTTAGTTGTCGGGAGTACGAGCTTTAGTGAGTTACTTATTTCCATCTCATCTGGAGTTCTCAAGACCACTTTAGCCCCACTGCCGGACTACATCAATAACCCATCAACATATAATGTCCAGATCGGGGTCGTCTCCATCTAGTCGACATCTTTGTCGTCCATTTGGGTGTCTTAAATTGAGGTTGTGGTTTCCACTACAAAGTTAGCCAGGGCCTATCCTTTTATGGCTAACTTTGGCCTGATTTCTATGTCAAACTCGCCTAGTTCAATAACCCGTTTGACTAATTATCTGGACACATCAGATTTCTACAATATTCTCTTCAATGGTTGATCAGTCAGGATGACTATCTTGTGAGTTTGGAAGTAGGGTTGTTTCCTAGTAGAATAGATGAGGGCCAATGCAATCTTTTCGGCATGTGTGTAATGGGTCTCCACATTTGACAAAGTTTTGCTGGTGTAGTAAATTGGTCATTGAACATTTGACTGCTGCCGAATCAAGATTGAACTTAGCACCATCTCTAAAACTGACAGATATAAGTACAGCTCCTTACCTTCCTCTGGTGACGTTAGGAAAGGGGGACTGGCCAAATAGTCTTTTAGCTCTTAAAAGACTGCTCAACAGTCAACCATTCATTGGAAGCTGTTTACCTTTGTTCCTCTCAAATCCTTAAAGAATGGGAGATACTTTTCAGCGGATTTTGCTAGGAAGCGGGAAAGTGTTGTAAGTCTCCCGGTGAGCCTTTGGACACCATTCATAGTCCGTGGTGGACTCATGTCTTTGATTACCTTTATTTTTTTTGGGTTAGTCTCAATCCCTCATTAAGAAACTATGAATCCCAAGAGCTTATCAGAGGATACTTCGAAAACGCACTTGGTTGGATTTAACTTCGTGCAGTGTGTCCGGAGCACTTCGAAGGCTTCACTCAAGTCTCAAATATGGTCTCCAGTGGTTTTACTTTTAGAAGCATATCGTCCACATATGCCTCCATATTCTAGCCGATTTGAGTTTTAAATATTTTATTCCCGAATCATTGGTATTTAGCACTCGCATTCTTCAGACCGAATGGCATAACTTTATGACAGTACGTCCTCTAGTCGGTCGTGAAAAAAGTGTGCTCCTCATCCTTTAGACTCATTCTAATTTTGTTATAACCTGAGTACGTATCCATGAAACTAAGCAACTCGTGTCCAGATATAGAGCCTACTAACAAATCTATTTTGGGTAGTGGGGTGCCATCCTTTGGGCATGCCTCATTTACATTGGTAAAATTGACACACTTCTACCACTTTCTATTGCTTTTCTTCACGAGAACCATGTTAGAGAGCCAATTCGAATATTAGACTTTTCTGATGAAGTTGATGTCGAGCAGTTTCTTTACTTCCTCATAGATGGCAATGAGCTTTTCAATAGTGTTTCCTCTATTTCTACCTGACAAGCTTGTGACTGAGATAGAAACCCAACTTTTGAACCATTACTCCAGTCGGAATTTCTGGCATATCAACAGGTGACCACAAGAAGGCATCTGAGTTCTGTCAAAGGAAAGTGACCAGATGCTCATGCAAGGATCCAGTTAGTAAGCCCCCAATTTGTATGCACCACTTCGGATCATTGGGATCCAGAGGGACCGGATCCATTGTCTTGTTGGACTGGGCTTGCTGCAAGGTTGCCTCGTCTTGATAGCTGTAGTCCTCAGTCGACCGATCTGAAGTGATTTGAGTGACTTAGGACAAATAGCAAGTCTAACTGGTCACTTGGTCGCCCAGAATTTCTTCGACATCGCATGGTGTCAGGAATTTCATTTTCAAGTGAGGTGTCAATGTCACTGCCCTGAATGCTGATAAGTAGGGCTAACCCAAAATAGCATTATAAATAGAAGGTAAATCGACCACTAGGAATGTGAGCATACGAGATGTCATTTTGGGATATGTGCCCAAAGTGACTTCTAATTGGATGGTTCATTAAGCGGATACTAGTTCATTGCCCAATCCATAGAGAGGTTTTTCAGCCGGTTTAAGTTGACTATTTTTTAATCCCAATTTGAAATACACATCAAGGTAAAGTAAATGGTTAAAATTTTCATTATTAATAAAAATTTATTTCAGTTGGTAGTCCATACTACCTTTCAAAACAAGTGCTGATACAGCCAAAGGGTCATTATGGAGAACTTGTACATGAGACATGTCATTTTCATTAAAACTAATCATATCATCCCTATTTTCAATCCTTGGTTTCTTGTTATTTGCAGCAGTCTCCGATCAGTCTGAGGGTGGATTTTGGATGGCCTGGATGTTATCATATTCACCACCCTAACTGCTACTCGACTCTTCAGCTGCTACTGTTCCTACCATTCTTTTCCTATCCTGCCAAAGGCCTGTCCCGAGTTCTTCAAGAATTTGGTGAGGTGCTCCCTCCTAATGAGGTCTTCGATCTCCTTCTACAAAATCTAACACTCCTCAGTGCTATAACTCAGAGATCGATGGTAGTGACAAAATTTTATCTGATATCCTCCCTCTAAATTCTTGGTTAGTTTTGGCCACTTGAAATATTTTTCATCTCGAATTCATATAAGGATGTTTATCTAATAGTTGTTTAAAGGTCAAATTCACGGGTTTGAACTCCTTACAGGTTCTGGGTTCAACTCTAGATTGTTTCCTGGAATCTCTGGAGTCAAAGCGATCTCCATTTCTCTTTCTTCCATCCGCTGGTCCTTGCCAGCGGTGATCCCCACGACCCAATTTCTTTGCCTTATTAACCTCTTCTGCCGCCATATATGCACGGGCAATGGCTTCTACCGCACAAAAAGTCTGTGGATCCTTGTGAGCCAGATGTTTAAAAAACTTGCTCTACTCCAATGTTGATATAAAGGTTCTCAACTTTACCTCGTCGATGAGCTGAGGAATCTATCGAGCCTCTATGATGAATCTAGTTAGAAAATTCTTTAGACTTTCACTTGGTCCTTGTTTAATACAGGTAAGGTGCCAAGGTTGTTTCTCAATCCTCTGATTGGAAGCAAATTGAGAGAGGAAGTTGTCGGTCAACTCTTGGAACGACCGGATTGAATTTGGTGGCATTCAGTAAAACCAAATTCTAACATCTCCCTTGAGGGTCAATGAAAAGTATTGACACATTGTCATCTCATTTAGGCCCTAAAAGCTTAGAAGCGTATAGAAGTGGTCTAAATGATCCATTGGATTGTCGCTCCTGTCATAAGTGCTAGGACCGACATCTTGAACTTATGAGGGAGCGGTCGTGTCCAAATCTCCATTCTAAATGGAGATCTCCATAAATTTACAGAGTAATCCCTCAGTTTTCCCCTGAAGATGTGCTGCCAAATTTTCTAAACTTTCTCCTCCACCCGAGGAGCAGTAGTGGACCTCTTGGCATTGAGGTAAATCCTCAACTCTGAATGCTGTGTTTGATGCCGAGATAGTCCTATGCTTTCACCTACCAGCTTAATGTTGTAGGAGGCCTCTTCCTGGCCTGGAGGTCTACGATCATTATGAGAGTAACAAGGATTTAGCCTCTCAGAGCTTTCATCATAAGATTTAGGGCCCAACCAACCCTCCAATCGTGATTGACCTCCTTCTTTGTCATTGGAAGTGACTCGAGCTCGGTCAATAGACTGTTGTGTTTTCCTAGCCGAATGCTTCCTTCTCTTACTCCTCCTTTTGGAAATGGAGTACGTGCAATCGAGAAATGAACTTCAAGCCTCTAATGACCAAAATTTACAAGAGGGTCTGAAGTGCTTCGAACATATTGTCCAACTTGCCGTTCAGTGCTTGCATGAGGCATACTTGCTGGTCCTCCTTATGGCTATCCGAAGAGGGTTATTGCCATGGGAGTCAAGAGTGTTCAGTTGAGTCCTAGTGTTAACCATATTTACTTTGGTGTGTTTGATGGTAAAGCTGGCCTTTTGGTTAATTTCTCACAGATGGCTCCAATAATACCTTCTCGGATTTAGGTTGTTATAACTACTCAATCTTCTACATTGGGTTAATTTGGTGCCAACCCGGTTCCCATTCATTCGAACCTAAATCCTACGTAATATAATAAAAAATAAGATGTCAGAGAATTGATCAGACTCACTACCATTATATCCTCCGATGTTAAAATCCGTAATCTTTTTTTAGGAAATTGAAAGATGTAGAAAAGTGAAAAATTTAAGTCTGAGATGTTTAGTGCGGGGATTTAATATTTTCTTGCATTTGGGCATAAGATTGCTTGAGAAATATACACTTGACTAAGAGTGGCATACTAGGTATTGTCCTCAGGCTAAGAATCCCCCCTTTCCTTTGAGACTATGACAGAATATTTGTAATATTGACAGGTGATTTCAACCTCCTACACTGCCCGTAAAATCGTCTTAGATAAGGGTAGCCGATTGTTTCTCTCCGTTCCAACCGGCTGTGGCAGGTTTTTCCACTTAGAGTTGGCTATAAGCCATTATCCGAAAAATGTCAGTTCCATCCATTTTTCTCAACTTGTCCTTGGGCTTTTTTCCTGAGATGACCCGTTTCAAGTCATGACATGGGGTAGCTTTTCACTGAATCTCTCTTTTATTCATGGGCCCCACCCCTGAGTTGGCCATTTACAACAATACCCATTAAGTATATTT
>JAODPA010019485.1:0-13075 GCA_025585075.1 Nepenthes mirabilis | reverse complement strand
AACATAATACAATAAATATTAATTTATATTAATAAACATTTAATCACTTTAGAAATGATTAAAAGTTACTTACTATTAAGTGGGTGATCTATCATTTCATTAGTTTGTTGCCGGTTTCGCCCAGCAATTAATAATCGTACCTCTCTGGGTGGTTGGAAAAATCACAGCTTCATATCGATCAATCATACATAGTTTTATAATGTTTTTTTTCTTCTTCTCTTGCCGAAAAATAAGTGCTTTCCTGTCCCTAGTATAAATAGGAGACGTCAGCTCGTCTTCCATGATATCAATTTTCATGGCGTCGTCAGACGGTCATATTAACGTGGAGAACACAAGCGGAGAAGAGCATGCAATCGTCGTCGAGTTGGACGGGATCGACAGGCGCAGGCTTATTCTTAACCAAGGAGGAGGAGGAGGAGGAGAAGGTGGTGGCGGCGGCGGCGGTCTAGAGACACAATTAAATTACGCCAACAAGCTTTCGTCGCGTGAGATGGATTCTCTCACTGCCTTATGCGACACCTTCTTGCCCTCCGTTGATCCTCTTGATGCTGGCTGCTCCGCCGCCGATGAGTCCGCCGCCAGGTTCTTTCAGACTTCGGCCTCCATGGCCGGAACTCCTGAGCATGTGAGGATCATTTTTCCCCTTCCCTCTCTATATCTATGATTTTTTCCCACTAAAATCTAAAGGAAAAACCGCAACAAGAAGATCATACCAAAACCAAAAAAAAATATAAAAAATGCAGTCTCAACGCGTAATTTATTATGGAAAAGTGGCTGGGTGGTGGAGGAGGTGGTGGGGTGTGTGTGTGTGTGTGTATAATAACGATCCACTGACATATTTAGTGAGATTTTAGAAAACTTATAGCCCAATAATTTACTTCATTTAGACCCGGCATTTATTTTGTAGGACACTGAATGGTTGCATGGGTCCGTGAGTAAGCTGACTGAGTTTGAGTTCAATTATTAAATTTAATAGTCAAGCATGCATGAACGCAGATGCTAAAGTCGTTTAATAACCAACTCAAAGTCGAACACGTGTAAGTTTGGGTCGTCTAAAACTTGTTTAGTTTATCAATTTGTAACAATCTGGCCACTGATTATATGCTTATATGACTTATATTGCTAAAATACTGAATTAATGATCCGATTTACCAAAACAAAAAACTAGCTCATCACTTCCTTAAAAGTGTTTGAATAAAAAATAATACTGAAGCATATAAATATGAAGTGGATATACATATATAGTGCATATTTGTTAAATGATTGTTATTATAAACGACACAATTAGCTTTAAGTCATTTTCAAGCAAAATGACAAGATATTCCCCCCAAAAAGGAAGATTTTGACGATTATTCTGACTGGCGAATGCATTCAAAGAAGTCCTTAAGCTTCTTTTGGTTTTCAATCCAATTAACTAGATAGGGTNTATATTTAAATGAAAAATGTTGGCATCAAAAAGTTATTGATTACACAATAAAAAAATATCATTTTTCAAAAAACTAATAATTCGGACCGTGTCGAGTTGTTCTCCGCCACACGGGACCTAATTTTTTAACTTTATACAGTCATGCCCAATAAAATTTCTTGTTAGTCAGGTGTATGGCACAAGCTTAATTTTAGATCCATTGACATTGATAACCACACCTTTACTACAGTAGAATATTCAAAATACTTATATATATATGTTCCTGCTAAATTTTTGCAAGTGCTTCAGTGCGTACGACATGAAGCTGAATAGACTGAATTCTTTTGTATATAATGGTGCGCAGTTGGCTGGGTTGATCAGCGAGAGGCTTGGGCATCATGTAGGGATGATTCGGCTAACATTATGGCTGCTGTCTACAAGGATAGGGACACTCATGGTGGGAGGAATAGGCAGTGTCACTCCCCAGTTCCCCTACCTACACAGTTTCTCTGAGCTCTCCCTCGAGAGAAGGCAACAGATCATGCTCTCATGTTCTCTCAGCTGCTTCTTCCTCTCCAGGATGTTCTTCATGGGCTTCAAAATTCTAATCTTGTTTGCTTTCTTCACTCAGGTAGTATAGCTGATCTGTATTTCTCCATCATTATAATTTTTGATTCATTCTTGGTGTATACTTTTATTTACTCTGTCCCAATCTTCTCTCTTCTATGGATGTCAGGGTGGTAGTTTGATAACAATAAAGAGAGTAGCTCTACAGATTTATATTCAACAATGGGAAGATTGATGAGACTGCAGCTAGGCCAGACCCGTCATGATCTTTGGATAACATTGCATAGCAAAAATAAACACTCAATAAGTTCGGAATATTATTGCAGTTAGGAGTGTTGCTAGGTGTAGAATGATTGCCAGTAGCATGAAACACAACCAGTACCATGAGTTTAGTAGGAATGGGGATCCTGCTTCTCAAAGCAGGTTTCGTCCCATGTTTAGCCAAAAAAAAAAAGAAAGAAAGAAAAGAAAAATCTATTTGGAAAACGAAACCCCTACTTCGGGTAGTTGGAACCCCGCCCCCAAGTTTAGCATGCTCCCAACATCTGGCGGGATGATCTTTCATATAGCCACATTGCTGACGAACACGAAGTCTGAAGTTTGTCTATTTTCGTTTGTTGAAGAGAAATTTCATTGTTGGGAATCTTCAGCAATTCTAAAATTACTGCAAACATTTACTTCACTAATAAATGATTTGTTATGTCGTTATAATGAAATGCTTTGTCTGAGTGGTAATACTTGTGAAAATAGACACTGATTATTGGTAATCTATGTTGCTTTTTCCCCCCCTTTCATGTGTGCGCGTGTGAGAAACCAGTTGGATGAGAAGAAGAGCAATCTCTCATGGAATGCAATAGGCTATTGCGGGCCAGACCCAGATTTCGTGGCAAAAAAGAGAAGGGCGGGAATACCAAATCAGCACAGTTGCCTAATATCAGAAACACAGGAAAATGGCCAAACAGAAGAAAATGAGTATCATCGCCACGAGGAAGAGCTGTTTGGACCTCTCTGCAAAGGCATTGTCAGGATCGAACAGCCACGGGAGCTTATAGCAGAAAGTCTACGGAATCGTGGATTTCGTGTTTCAATGTACCACACAAAGAAAAGACGGCTAACTATTTCTGATCCCGCTTTGATCATCCAATGTGATGCAGTCGTAATTGGCTCTGGAAATGGTGGTGGCGTTGTTGCCGGTATGCTAGCAAAAGCAGGCTACAAAGTGCTTGTTTTGGAAAAAGGTAGATATCGTTCCAATTGAACTTGTGCTACACGTCGTTAAACTACGATGTTTGAGCATCGCTGAGGCTTGCAGTCATACTGAAACTTTATTTCATGAGTAGAGTAGTTTCTGGCAAGAATAGTCTTCTCTTGCGGTTTCTCCTGGATTCAGAATTAGAGCTGCCGTGTGGCACTTTATGATCTCAGACATAATTGCCCTTCAAATTTCACTGTAGTGCCCAGAGTTTCAATGGATGTGCAGAGGAAAACATGTAGAATGACGCAAACAGAAGAAGCAGAGGATAACCTTAAGCATCATGAGTTGTTTTTTTTTTAATCTTTATTTCTTCAGTGTACTTCATACATAAGTATATTCATACATCTAACATTTTCCATCTTTCCCACAACATTTTGCATTGTATGTGCACGATGTAATGCAGTGCATGGTGTCTGCATCATTACTTACGGATTTTTATACTATTGACACTCCGTGAATCAAAGTACGGCGAAAATATAATATGCCAATCATTTTGCAGGTAAGTATTGTGCAAGAACGAATCTCTCACTTCTTGAAGGACCTACTCTTGACCAAATGTATGAGGCAGCTGGATTGCTATCAACCCAAGATTTAGGTGTTCTAGTACTCGCAGGCTCTACCGTCGGAGGAGGATCCACTGTTAATTGGTCAGCTTCAATACGTACCCCTGAGCATGTGATCAGAGATTGGTCCCAAACTTATGGACTGGAGCTATTCGATAGTAAGCTATATAAGGAGGCGATGAACATAGTGTGTGAGAGAATGGGAGTCCAACATGATGTTGAAGAAGAAGGTCTCAACAATGCAGTTCTGAGAGAAGGGTGTCTCGAATTAGGATACCCAGTTCAAACTATCCCAAGAAATTCCTCAGCAGATCACTACTGCGGCTGGTGTGGCCTTGGTTGCAGCGACGGAAGGAAGAAAGGTACCGCAGAAACATGGCTAAAAGACTTGGTGAATTCAGGAAATGGCTCCATTCTTCCCAACTGCGAAGCTACAAAAGTCCTGCACCGCAGAAAGAAGGGAAGAAGTCGGGACTCAGCGACAGGGGTCGCCTTTGAGTTTCGCTGCAGAGGTGCAAAGGAGCTCTGCATTGTCGAGTCCAAGGTGACCATTGTTGCCTGTGGTGCCCTTAATACACCAGCATTGTTGAGGAAGAGTGGCTTAAAGAACGGAAGCATAGGGCAGAACTTGCATCTCCATCCTGCCACAATGGCATGGGGCTACTTCCCAGAGACAAACTCTCCCTTGAAAGAGCAGAAAAAAAGCTATGAAGGTGGCATCATGACGGCAATGTCAACTGTTGTTGCCAATTTCGACATTTGCGACTATGGAGCAATAATACAAACACCTTCCTTGCATCCGGGACTCTTCTCTGCCGTAATGCCATGGAAATCAGGACTCGACATGAAGATGAGAATGTCAAGATTTGCAAGGACTGCCCACCTGCTAGCCATCGCGAGAGACCGAGGATCAGGAAAGGTCTCATCAAATCCACAGAAGATTAGCTACCGAATCGACGCCACTGACGAGGCGAACTTAAAGAAAGCAGTCGAGAAGATGCTGAGGATACTAGCGGCAGCAGGGGCAGAAGAAATTGGAACCCATCATGCGAAGGGAGAGAGCATAAACGTGAAAAGGGTCAGCTTCCATGAGTTCGAGAGGTTTGTGAAGAGAGAGAGCGGGAGGGCTTTGAGTGGTCTCTCAGCTCCGCTGGCCACGGCACATCAAATGGGCAGCTGTAGAATGGGGATTGACCCGACGAATTCTGCGGTTAACCAGATGGGAGAGACCTGGGAAGTAGAAGGATTGTTTGTGGCAGATTCAAGCGTCTTCCCAACAGCTTTGGGCGTAAATCCCATGGTCACTGTTCAAGCTACCGCTTACTGCACTGCACATTCTGTTCTACAAGTTTTAAAGAGGAAAAGGAATTGATAGGAAATACATGAGTTATTGCCATGAAATCATCTGAAATTAACCATCGTTCACTTCAAATTTAGTAAGACAGGTTGTGCGGTGTTTCATTCCATGCTGCGCAGAATGCTTCATATATGATTTTCTTAGCGCTAGCTAGCTAGCTAGCTAGCCAGCCAGCTTCGACGTGAACAGGAATTGACCTATCTTTTCGTATGTCGTAAGCCATCAACCTTCAGTTCAATTATATATTGATGTTCACGACCGAATGAATGCACTCATGTTTTCAGCTTGTGATTTGTGGGCTTGATGCCCGTTCGTTTCCTTTGATTAGTTTTATGAATTGAGCCCCTGTTGTTGTAAAGTCAAAAATGTAAAACAAAACATTTAAAATATATCTTTAGATCTCTGTTGCTTGAAATGATATTTCATAATTACAGGGTCACATTTGATCTCCTATAGTAATCATTCAAGATTTAAAACCTATTCACTTGTCATTCCTATGTTTATTTATTTTAGCAATAGCCTAAATTTTAGACTGCATATTCCGATATTACACATCCACAGCTCAAATAGCAGAAAAGTTAATTTCAATAATAAAATACGGTGAAGGCATATCATATGATACTAGTCCTCGATTTCATTTACATCAAAAGATAGCATAACATTATGACGTTAACCTACTACTATTTTACTTAAAAAATAATTACTTTTTTCCTTTTCTATACAGTTTTACTAAGATTGCTATTCAGTGAGACTGTAAAAACTACGTATTTTTTCCTTCTGGAAATTTCTTGGCAGGCTCAATGGCAGTACAAAGGTATAGCTCCGCCGTCTCACCCCGAGACCATTAAATATCAATTCCGTGGCTCAAAAAATGTATTTCTATATTTAAAATAAAATACATAAACGGTCATATTTATGTTCAATAATTTTGCAACAGAGTGCAAATCAGCACTCAGAGAAGGAAACATTAGGCATTTGGATGAAAATAATAGCTACTGCGAGCGTGTTGAGAGCTAAGGGGCTACATAAATTTAGGGAAGGCTATCTCCTTTTACTCGAGCAGGAAGATATACAGAATCAGAAGTTGAAGAGACTATACAAAATTAAGAGAGAGAATTTCTGATTTGAAAAAGAAAATATTCCCAAATAGAAATTTATTTCTTGGAAAACTTTTTTCCTCCCCTTCTACCACCTTCCCTACCTGTAGCGTACCAATGAAATTCTAATATTCTTTTCCTACTTCAAGTATCGTCCTAACAGCTAAGGGGCTACGACAACTAACAAGCTGACTTACCTAACCTCATCTGCGTTCTCATGTGCCTGGCTAGTGCTTTTTGTTGCTGATCTACTGGAGTGGCCCAAGTGCCTTACACGTGCCCCGACACACTCTGATGGATCCCGCTTGATCATGTGAGGCGCACGCCTTTACTTGGTCAAAAAAACCATAATCCTCACCCTCTCCATCCAGCAGCACTCATCATCCTACCTAAACGGAACGGATGCACCTTGTTTGGTGACTTTTGCTCTGCTGTAGCTGACTGATTTTTTTCAGCTGTGCTGATTCTCTCGTCCCAATGCTTTAATCAGACAGTTGAGACTATTACTGCAGCTGAGTGATTTTTTGACGTTATTCTAATCCTCCTCTGCCCCCATGCTTTAATCAGATTATTGAGACTACTGTGGGGATGAGTAACTTTGATGCACCTAAGCTGTTGACGTGTTTTTCTTTTGAAGTTATTCTTCCCTTCCTATGTTCTCCTTTCCTTCTTGCAGCAGTACCTTCCGTCCTCCCTAAGGTTCTACTCTCCCCGCTTCACCATCCTGGTTTTATTAGTTTTATCAGTGATGGAGCAGCAGAAGGAAGCAGGACGGGTTACTCCAACATTCAGCTGCTTCATTTGGACTTGGAACACGATGATGGAGGGGCTGAGGAAGGTGACAAGATTAGGATAACTAATTTGAGTATATGTGATAAGGTAAATTTCAAGATGGCAGACCAGATAGTGCCTTCTTGTGCCTAGCTGAAGATAAGCTAAGAACTAGTTGTGCAATGCATGTCTGGTTGATGCATAATTGTGGCTAATTATGCTTATAACAATATCACATGAACGGTACACCAAAGTCTATCCAATTTTGTTATCCAAAAAAAAAAAAAAGGTGTACGCAACTGTGAGCTGCCAAGGCGTTTTGGAATGTATATTGAGAACACCATCAATACGCAGTACACCGTTATTGCTGCTACAATGAACTCATACTATGGAACCATTCAGGGAAAAGACTATATTTTGAAAATTATTTGCTAAGAGGGTGCTAAATGCATGAAAAGTGTTATGTCTAAAAACCAACCAATAATGATTAACATGAGCCACCCTCTTCCAAAGGCCATACATATCCAACTATACATATTATGTACATGATAATGGCAAAGGGATGGCATTTCAACATACTTCCTCTGTTTACCTCTAATTTCAAGAAACTAGCACATGCTTAAATAGGTGGAATTGTTAGCCTTTCCAATACCACACCTTGTAGACCATTCCCACTTTTTAAGAGAAATCTGACGGAACATCAGTTTGTCTGTCAGCACATTCAGCTTACTAATGAAATTACATAAACCTTCCCCAGGATCAACCATGATAAACGTTGATGCAGATAATGACCATGACAATGAATGCTGCAGAAACCTTGTCATGATTGAATGATAAAGCCAACCTCCAAAGAATGAATCAAAGGAAGCCAAGTTATAGCCATATCTGCACAGAAATTCTATACTATGAATTAGCATTCACTTATCAATGAACGAGGACAAAAATATTCAGGAAACATGACCATATGCTCATCTAGCAAGACCTATTGCGATGACAACCACTAGGCACTATTCATTACGTTTTACTGAAGTTAATTTTTGGTAATCTCCTTCCCATATTAGGCAATATGCTCACCTTTTCATGAGGTTCTACTGTTACATCCATTTCAACCAAAAATCTTGCTTAAGCAACCATCTCTTTAGATCCAGTCATTTTATTCTTGACTAAGGGTTTGCCGACCAGACTTGCACTACCTTTACTAAGTCCTTTGCTTGTCCAAAATTGAATTTTCCCAATAGGAATCTACTGGCTCTAAATGACTGTGAATTGTTGTAGAACCATGGGATTATCGCAAGGCTCATGGCAGAATCCTTCATAAAGGGGAATCTTTTAAAAATTGTCAGCCTCACAGGCCAAGTAGGATTTATCATTATCAAATTTCTCTGAATAGTTTTGTATCTTAACATTAATTTGAAATATTGGATAAGACCTTAGATAAGAATAGCTAGCTCAGATTAAATTAGCTGCGATGTCTATGTCAGTTATTGTTTAGGGCTTAAACCTGGAATTGGGAAAACCCATTCTTATTATCAAAATGGTATAGAGCTTTTGGTTCATCATCACCTGCATGGAACTGCCCGCATTAGGGAGGTTTGGCTACCGGATCCTTAGCTTTCTAAAGAAGTTGTAGGGGAGGAGGGGTTGTTATGGTTCGTAAGAGATTAAACCGGCATAAAGCTTCAGTTACAACAAGGGACTCGTCTTTGTCAATTTAAAATTTGCATATGGCAGCTGTAATTTTGTGGGCCAGAGAAGTGAAGCAGATATATTGTTAGCGATATGAATCCAAGAATTTTATTTTAGGACAGCAGATGGATGGTTTCTTGGGGCAAAAATTGGTGTAATTGCTCAAAATTACAGCAATGGCAACTCCAAAGTGGACTAGGTTGAGGAATGGCACCAGAAGTGGAAATTCAGAATGTTCAGCGTATAAAATTCTTACAAGCAAAGAAACAAATCTGAACAGGAAAATTGTTTATCGAAGAGAAATCATGCCAAACATGCCTTCATCCTCTAGCTAATGGTTGAATACACGGTAGAGAGGGTGCTGAACTGGAAGAAAATTGAGAATGATGATGTGTAGTTTGGACATCAAAAAGAAGGGATTGTCCAGAGAACACAGGCCACAACTGTTTATGTAAAGATTTTAAAAAGAACAAAAGGATATGGCAACATAGAGAGTTCAATTTATAATTATGGGACATAATATAGTCCCATGTAAAAATATAATGTAAATATCAGTATCTGCAGGCCAATTTGGTATATTGGTTGAATTAATAATCTAATGAACAGCACATGTATAATAACAAAAGGTACAGGAAAAACCAACTGCCCTCATCAAAAGCAATCCCTCACTAGCATCTTTTTCATTTAGTGGTCAAGCCCAGAATAGACAAATTTCTAATCAATAATATACCATTAAGGAAATTTTCTCTATATGTTCATAAACCATCTCCATCAGTTCCACTCTGTGATCCACCATCCAAGAATTAATGGTCCTTTCTGAAAACATTAATACCACATCATCTTCAAAACTTACGGAGACAATGCTGTGGGAAAAGAATTTCCACTAAATAGTTCATTTTAAAGGCAGCAAAAATCCATCCAACAGGATGAGTACACAAAAAAGGCCTAACCCCAACTAGAATCTAGGGCTTCCAACAGTATTCCAGAGGGGAAAAAATTCAAATCAGCACATAAAAAAAAATCAACAAAAGGAAGGATGATCTATTATATGCAGAGTGCTTGTTTGTAATCTAGGATTTCTGGGGCTTCATCAATTTTTCCTCTAATAGTTCAAATATTCATACTTCGAGTTCTTTTCATCTGCAATATCAAAAAAGTAGCAAGCAAATATTCATACTTCAGGTATCGATGATCCCTTCATTATGTGCAAAAGTAATTCCCATAAACATGTTTGACTCAACATGTCCAACCTTACAAATCCAAACATAAAATTGGCTACAATAAGGAATAAGAAGGTGGTGGTCCATTTACTCAACTATTGGGGCCACCACAAGCTCCATAAAGCTTGAAGGATTGAGGAAGGTTCCCAATTATGGGTAATAAAAGCAGGCCAATTATATGAATGGTCAAGGCTGTGGACTAAATCCGTCTAGTTCATCAAATCTGCTTCAAGTGGAAATAGTATACTAACAAAAGCTATATTCTAAATCAATATTTGGGGTCCAAATGAGAAAAGTCATTGATGAACTTGAAGTCTTTGTTCAATAAAGCTCATTCGAGATTGTTTCTTTATGTAAGAGTAACACTCTTAATGTTTGTTGGATAAACGAGCAAAGCTTAAGCCTAACCAGACTTGATTTACTCAGTCTCATAAATAAACAGATCAGTCAAGCCCAAGAATAGGCTCATTTAAGGGCTTATTAATAGAACCGTTTAAGGGATTGAATTTGACTAGTTTATGAGCTTAACGTAAGCCGAATGAGGCCAAAAAGCAAGCCAAAGTAAAAAACAAGCTAAGCCAAGCTAAGCTCGATTCAAAAGAATATAGCTCGATTTGAACTTGAGATTGTAGTGAACTCAAGACAAATATAAAAAGAGTCGAGCTGAGTCTGAGCATGCGCAAGCTCAGCTCAACTCAGCTCATTTCCAACTCTACTAATAATTGGTATTATGTCTAACTTATGTAAATATTTTGATACATCTTATCCTTGACTAGCAACACTTTCTATTCTCTCATTACTAGTTCCATTTTCACAAAATTCTGTCTTGATATGAGGAAATTATGGCCTGTTTGTCACACTAGGTTTATGTTCACGACAAGTTGACAAGCTTTTGATGATTAGGAAATATGTTTTTAACCATAAACATACACAAGCTTTTCCTATAACATATTTTTAGACAATGATTGATGCTAGAACCACATAAGATTCTTTCTTGTCTGCTTGACTTGATTAGTCTAAGCATAACATATAGAACGCCATACTATCCTCTGAACAACTTATCTGTGATTGAACATGGAAAATCAGCCAATATCACAAAATTGAAATAGTTGCAATGAGGAAATTTATTTAGATAAATAGGCGAAGATTTGAAATGGGAATTTAGCATATAATAGGAAAAGGGACTTACACCACAGAACCATTTAGAAACTAGGCTTCACATACATGGCATCCATGCCTCAGGAACAAGCTCTTCTCATTCTCGGTAGGGACAGACCCGTGAGGAGGAACTATTTTCCTTAGTGATGGCCTTGAGAACACCATCCAAGCAATGATATCGCGGCTAACATTACGACACCAGTTTAAATTTATTTCCCTCAATTTGGTACAGTTTCTTACCACTTCTTTCACACCTCTGGAGCTCACTCCATTGCAACACATGACATCTAAATACATGAGCCCACTGCATTTCTTTCCAATCATCATCAACCCCTCATCATTTAGACCCGACCCTGATGCTTGCAAGACCTCCAATTTATGGAGATCTGCCTCCATGCCAAGATTCTTGATTTGTCCACATCCACTTATCTGTATATGCCTTAAGCTGCCACAGTTTCTAACAATTTCTCCAATACCTTTCCTTGAAATAGCTGAACAATAGCTCACATCAAGTAGTTCTAAATTTGGGCAAGTTGTTGCAATTTTTTCAAGACATTCGTTGCTCAAAGTCTTGTTGGAAGCGAGATATAGAGCTCTAATTTTTGGGTTGTTAACGTTATTAACAGTAAATTCTTGCTTCCCCATGTCAGTTTTCTCCATTTCAAGACTGTTTAACGAAGGGCAATTCTTGATCAAGGTGAAGAATGTAGAATCTGACAACCTAGAACAAAAATTAAGCTTAATTGTATTGGCATTGCGGAGAAACTTTGCCAGATCAATCATAGATCTATCATTAAGGAAATAAACCCCCTCTAGAGCCAAGTATTCAAGAGACTGGTACGTTCGCAAGAGTGACAAAATCCCAGAAAAAGTGAAGTTCTGGCAATGAAACAGGGTGAACTTCTTCAATGGAAGGCAAGCTTTGGCAATAGCGAAAAGCAGCCCATCAGAAACCCCCATGTAAGAAAAATCAAGCACGCATAAATTTCGGGCGCAAGTAAGAGAATCACTAATATCCGGAGCAGCTACATCAATTCCAAGCAAACAAAAGGACCTCAAATTCACGCAACTACGAAGAGCAAAACTAATCCCATTTTGGGTAATGAAATTGCAATTCTTCACCACAATCTCCTCCAAATTCCCACAGTTTTCACACAGGGACGCAACAGACTTGTCCGAAATCAAGTAGTTACCAGACAAATTAATGGTCCTCAAGTTACCAAGTTTTGAAGCTAACAAAGCAATCCCATCATCAGTAATCCCCAAAGCGCCACAACCACCCAAATCCATCTCATTATAATCGTCTCTGGGCTCACTCAAATCTAGCGCCTCCAAATTCGGCATCATCTGGGCGATCGTGGCCAGGTCTTGATCACTTAGGAAGGAGAGTGAACAGAGAATCAGCGATCTAATTGAGCTCAATGAGGAAGAGGGCAGCGCTCTAATCGCCTCAATTGGGAGTTCTTTCTGATTGGAGAGGTCTAAAGATTCGAGAGGAAAACGAAATTGGGAGATTTGTAGAAGAATAGAATTAGGGTTTCCTTGGAATTCTCGAAGGGAAATGTGCTTGAGGTTTGGGAATCGGTGGAAAAGTTTTGGGAGGAAATAGGAAGTTGGGTCGGAAATCTTTAGGGTCTGTTTGAAGCGGTTCGTAATGGAGAGGAAGCGTTTGGAGACGAGGGACAAGGGTTCTAATTGGCGATTGCGATCGAGGTTTGAGATTATTTGCTCCCAAATTTCTTCGGGGATGTCAGCACATTTTTCTGGCATTTTTGTGAGTTGAAAATGGAGGATTGACTGAACTGTGAAGAAGAGGGCTAGAGAGAAATACTTAGCTGAGCATGGGAGATGAAGCAGAGAGAGGGCGACAAAAATAATAAGCAGGGAAATGTATTTTGGAGAAAAGAGAGATCGCTAGCAAGAGAGCAGAGTGATTGAGGAAAGGACTCGATGTGATCGTAGCCATGCTGTCGGCTGCTCAGGACACCGGTGGATC
>JAODPA010019463.1:0-13075 GCA_025585075.1 Nepenthes mirabilis | reverse complement strand
TGGTGTTCCTATTTTTTTCAGATGTCGACTCCAAGAAAGTCTGTGTCGCGTAAGTCGAGTGGCAAACGCACTCAATCGAGTGGGCTCTCCGCTCCTAATCGATTTATCAGTCCCGAGGCCGAGACTCTTTTTAACACACACATGTCACATCGCCAACTCTCCCTTGAACGGGAAATCTTACTTGACTTTGTTGATCCTTCCATCTCCTCTCTCTTCACTGACCGCGGTTGGGCGCCGATCCTCACAGGTTTGGTTGCTCTATCGGTCATTCATATTCAAGAGTTTTACTCCAATATTCATGTAATTTCTTACAATTCTTTCTCCACTTTCGTGCGGGGGGCACGCTTCCACATTACTGCCGATATATTTGCACGTGTTATTGGTCTCCCTCGGGTGGACAACCCGACCTACTCTTATTCCTCGGTCTCCCGGCCTCGTTACAATGATGTTGCCACTTTTCTCCATGGTGCTCCCTGGAGTAGAATGGCAGAGCTTTCCAGACCTCCTATCTCTCCTCTCGGCGTCTGGTCGTGAGCCGTATCATGCTCACGAACCTGTTTCCTGTTTCCCACTTCTCGTCCATTCCCGAGGAGAAAGCCTTATTTTTGTATGCCCTCTTGAGTGGTTAGCCAATTGATTTACCATCCCACTTCATCACTCACATTATTTCACACTTCTCTGGACGGAAAGAGGCCAACCTTCCTCACGGGTGCCTTATTCAGCGATTGCTTGCTAGGCTCGGTCACCCCTTCGCTGACTTTCCTCGCCTCCCTCTCGGTCGTCCCATCACTTCCACCACATTCGCTCTGAGTCGGTCCCACTCCCGTCGCCTTGCTGCAGACCTCCTGGAGCCGTTCGATGAGCCTCTCCCTGACGTGCCTCCTCCTCAGCCGGACGAAGGCCCCTCTGGCTCTACTTCGTCCTTCCCTGACCCCTCGGGTCCTGGACCGTCCACTTCGTATCGGCACTCCACCTCATCATCAACCGCTCTGATGGATCAGATGTCTCGACTTGTTAACCGTTTTGAGCGTCTGTACTCCTCCCAGGAGCGAATTCTTACTTTCCAAGCTCAGCTCCAGTCCCACCTCCTTGCTGGTTTTGAACAAATGGATGATTGCTTTGCTATCCAGGAGGCTGAGCTTCGGTGCTGGCGGCGACATTATGGCACTCCACCCCCTAGCGATTCTGAATGATCCCCTCTCTTTGACTCTTCGTGACAAAAAGGTGGAGATCTTTCTTTTGGTGCATGCGGATAGGGGGAGCTTCAGCGAGATGTACTTATTTTTATTTGGGGGAGATTTGCTATTGATGTTATCTGTTGACTTGCTATTTATGTTATCTATTCTTTCTGTTACACTTTAGTACTGCCTATATCTTAGTCGTATTCCTATTATTGCATGCTGTCTCTATTGTTGCCTATTTCTTTGTCTTGTTGGTACTAACCCTGCTTGACCAGGTAACTCTGTTACACTAACGCAGCTATCCCTACATCGACACAGCAGTACTAGTAGCGTTTCTTTTATATTTCTTGTATCTCATTAGGTGTAGATTTTTATATATACGGGTTCTATCTCGGTGGCGTCTGAACCCATGATTCACTTGTATTTATTTAGTTTCTGAGTTTTGTCACGGAATTGCCAAAGGGGGAGATTGTTAGAGACATCTGTCTAATTGGCATATTCCGTGACCATATGTATTATAGTATCGATGTCGGATTGTGAGTTGTCGCGTTAAAGTTCGTTCTGTCTGTTCCACCCTCCAGTCGCTCGAGTCGAAAATCCAGAATGTATCCCACTCGCTAGGCGCTCGATCCCCGCTCGAGCCTAAATTCCAGAATGTACCTCGCTCGCCTGGCACTCGATACCCGCTCGAGCGCACGCAAGGTTTCTCTGGAAACCCTCCGTCAGCCCGCCAGGTGCTCGAGCACCGGTGTAACGGGTAAGTTTTTTAAATAAAATTTTAGAGCCCTCTATAAATACCCGACTTATATTTTGGAACCCTAATAACTGAGAAACAGACTCTGGAGAGTTTATTGGTGTGCCTCCTTTGAGAATAGAGTTCCTTATGCTCCATTGATATTACTCCTCTTGAGAAAACCTAAAGTTGTAAGATTACTCTTCATGTTCATACAAGTTTTCTCATCAATTTACTTTAACCATTGAAACACTGCCTTCTACCGTCATTGGAGACGTTGGTTCGTGAAGAATGAGACTCGATTGTGATTGGCAATTCAAACGGTTCGAGGGAAGATTGACGTGAAGATCGGAAGGTGTCCGGTTCCGTTGCCGCGAGTAAATCCAAGGAGTTCCTTGGTAGGGATCACGTGACGGGAGTAAGTCGGTTAGGTTAGTGCGTCGTTACCACCCGGTCTGTAAGTTAATTTTCATAGTGCATTGCTTTCCTGGCCATTGAATCTCGGAGTGTTTTTCTCGATTACCATGGATATCGAGTTTTCACTTCGTCACCAAAAATCGTGTCTTTATGTTACTGCTTACGTATTTTGTTTATTGTGCATGATTGTTAGTATCGTTGGCATCTAATACTAAATATCCTTTACGTGTATTGGATATTTGTTATTACATATACTACTTCCGCTATACTTTTAACGGGTCAAAACTTGATTATTCACGTTAGTACAAAAAGTACTTTTTCATTGCCAATTAAATTGGTCAATGTTAAATGACAAACCCTTCAATGTAAATATCGTCAAATTACAATTTTCACAACTTGAAAAAACTTATACTCTGATGCCACTTTCTGGGAGTTTCTGAAAATAAAAATATACAACCACTCAATGCAGTGAAAACAAATTTTCAAATTCCTTATCAATCATTGGCCATTAAATATTGTGACAGTATAAGAAACCAAATAACAAAGCCAATCATATAAATTACACGGTAATATTAATATAGAAAATATTTTTCGATTAAGGAAAATATTGCGCGATAAATTTTGAATAAATTTACTATAAAAGTGATCGGTTACAAACATAAACTTTTTTAAAAACTATTTATTATAATCTGAGTGAATAATTGGTTGAAGACAATTCTCAATACACCTAACAACCCACTAAAAAAACACACAAAAAAAACGAGTAATGAAATGGCATTGTGTCCCAGGAAATAGGACTAAAATAATAATATTATCGAAGAACAGAACTCAAGTCGAATATCAACTGGATCTCTCCTCTCCCTTTCGTGTAACGCTCCTTATATTAAAAAAATAATTTCTAATAACCTAAAAATTTAAATAGCCCCTCTTATATTTTGTATGGCCACTTAAGCTGCCATCTCATTGTACTTCCACCAAGTCCTAGCGCTTAAGTGCCCATCTTGTAAATATTTACTAAAAATCCCTTCAATCCTAACACTTGAAAGGACAGCTTGCACCAATCTTGTGGAACATCCCATGAGCCATGTTGCTCGTGAGAGCATCATGCAACTTTTAATGAACAACTTTGCTCAAATAGTCCCCGTGTAAACATCACACGATTCTTCAATGACCCGTCATTGAATATAAAACTTATAAGAGTGATCTAAATTCAACACTTAAAAAATTTATCAATAAGGATTGCTCTTTTCCCAAGTGAATTCACACAAGATCACTTGAATTCTTGTGGCAGCATTACTTTTTGCTTGATTTTTGTACTTCATTTACATGGCTATGTGTTGTTTGACATTGAAAAGAATTTTCTTGATTTGCTCCGCTCGTGTTTCAGCATCCTCACTATTGGTGCTAACGAAATTAGAACAAAATCAATTAGGCTAATGGTATTACCTCTCTAAACCACCTGTAATAGTGTTCTTCTTGTGGATTAACTTCGAGACTGGTTATGGGCAAATTCAGCCTGTGGAAATGCTAGGTCCCATTTATCAGATGTTCTTCTCGATGATACTTCTTAACAGATTCCTGAGGCTCGGATTGAAAACCTCTATTTGTTTATCCATTTGTAGGTAGAATGACATAGTAAATTTAAGTTCAATGCCAATTTTCTTCCATAACATTTGCTAAAAATGTCCCACGAACTTAAAGTTCTTATCTGAAATAATCATTTTTAAAATTCTACTCTCTCTCAAAAAATATAAATCGACAATGTTTAAAACATCTATCACTTGATTACATGGAAGAAAGTGTGCCATTTTAGAAAAATAGTTAATTACCATCATGATAGATTCTTTATGTCATTGTGTTCATAGTAGCTTGAGCATAAAATCAATACTTACGTATTCCCAGGGAGCCATAGCAATTGAAAGGGTGTACATAACCTTGTGTTTTGGCCATGAGTTTTGGAAACATGACACATCCAACGTCATTCGATAAATTGTTTCACATCTCGAATCATCTTTGACCAAAAAGCATCTTTCTTGTGAGTGCTATATCTCAACCAAAACATCCCGCTAATCCTCCTACATGAACTTCTTGCAAGAGCATTGAGGAACACAAAGTCACGTTCCTCTAAAAAAATAGCCACTAAGAAATAAAAATTGTTTTATTGGGCCAACCATACACTCCATCATAAGAGGATTAAAGAATGGATCATCTTTGTATAAGTCTTTTACGACTTTAAGTCCAATAATTTTAACATGCAAAGTAGGAAGTAACAAGTATCACCAATTTAAGGCATTAGCCACTTTATTTTGAGTTCCAAACTTATACCAGATAAGGAAATCAAAGGATTGAAAGAAATCAACCTAAGATGTAAGTCTTGAACTAAGATTTTGTTGCTTATTGATATATTTTATCGCCTCATGAATGAAAAAAGAGAATAAACTCTCACGGTAGTAAATAGAGGTTACAATGTTCGAGAATATGTACGATGGCATAGAATTATTTGTTATAAGTAATATACTTCTTGCAAGATTCATCAAATTTTTTGCTAAAACATGAAATAGGCCTTCTCTTTAGGCAAGAACCACACCAATTCCACGGTTAAAGGCATCACAGTCAATTTCAAACATTGTTAAAGTTAGAAAGCATCATGACCGATGCCACTGTTAGGTGTTTTTGTTTATTAAAGTTAGTGTTCGCCTCAATCATCCATTTAGTGTAAAAGGAAGCCAAATTGTGAAAACTCTGAATTTATTGGAAGGTTATAAGGGTCGACCAACTTTGTATGGCTTTAACTTTGGTTGAATCCATATTTATTTCCTAATTTAATATAATAAAACCAAAGAAAATAAGAGTATTAGTAAAGAAATGGCACTTGACCAAATTAAAGTAGTCATCGTTCCCAAAAAATAGAGAATACTTGCTAAAGGTGCTCCCAATGTTCTACTTCATCCTTGCTAAAAATTATAATATCATTAAAATATATCATCATAAATTGCCTAGTGAAATATTTGAAGACATGATTCATGATTCTCATGAAGGTAGAAGGGGTGTTTAATAAATTGAAAGGCTTGACCATCTACTCATACAAACTTTTTCTTGTCTTGAAAACAGTCTTACACTTGTCAATGGGCTTCATTCGGATTTGACAATAACCACTTCGTAGATCAATCTTTGAGAAGATGGCCATAACATGAAGTTGGTCTAATAAATTGTCCAAGAAATAGAAAACTGGTACTTGATGGTGATTTTGTTAATAGCCCTACAATCAATCTACATATACCAAGTACCATTTTTCTTTGGGAGAAGTAGACTAGGACAGCTGACAGGCTTAGCCTCTCACGAATTAATCCTATAGTCAAGAGTTCGCCTACTTGTCGTTGTAACTCCTCATGTTCTTAGGATTCATCCAATATGCCAAGTTATTTGTGATTGCCGATCTTGGAACAAAAAAATGCAATGTTGGATGCTCCTCTAAGGAGTAAACTGGGTGGGAGATTCTTTGGAGTTATATCCGAGAATTCCTCCAAAAGGGGTAGGACTATGCCTAGGTGCTCAACCAGATCCATTCCGTCGTCATTATCACAAGGATCTCTAATTTCTTTAAAACTTGGTAACATCCAAAAACGATAAAAGTACATCTCCACCGTTACTAACCTTTGAAACATTTATATAGAACATGAGGGATAAAGTAACCTTTTTCCCTTCCTTTACAAAAGAATTTGTTAGTAACCCTATCATAAGTGGATTTTCGGACATATTGCCAAGGCTTCCCAAGAAGGAGATGGCAAGCATTCATGGGTATTACATCAAATAAAACCTCATCTTTATACCCTTTCCAATTCAAAAGGTAATCAAAAACTTCCAATACACATTTTATTTCCTCAACAAAGGCACAACAACTTGTAATGTTCAATCAGTATTTTGTGGATAGCTTGAGTTTGTTTACCATAACTGTGAACACAACATTGATACAACTCTAATTATCTATTATAAGATCATCTTGAATGCCATGCACCAAGTATGAAAGATTTTGTTTTACCTCCAATTGGACGATCTCCATGAAGGATCCAGACTTTGAGGCTATATTGGACCACAAGAAGTTCTCCTTTATCTGCATAGGTGATGTCTTTCAAGCTCTCCTTTTCGTTGGATTCTTCCTCCACTTATTCTTCTTCCTCTGCGAGAATAACTACCCAATGGTTCAGGCAATCTGAAATGATATAGACAATTCCTTCACATTGAAAACACCTAGCAGAGGTGCTTATTGGTTTTGATTGAGTTGGATTCAGAGTTGTTTGGACCTCCTGTGCTGGTGCTAAGTGGGTCAGGCCCTGGAGGCCAGTTAGTGGAGGGACCTTCCGATAAGCTAGTTTGGCCAAACCCTTTCCATATGTTTATGAGTTTTTCTCCACTTTTATAGCCAGCTTTTGGACATCTATGAGGGTCCAAAATGATCATAAATTGTTAACTAACAGAGAGGTTAAGAGGGAAGAGGATGAAGAACAGGGGAAGAATAGAACAAGAGGGAAAAGAGAAGGAGAGCAATCGACCAACTGATATGTTTGCATACAGAAAATCAGGAAATTCACTACATTAACAATTCCCTTGTTTATAATCTGCCTTTCTTCCTTTTATATAGTGGCAAAGACAGCCATATTCTGTTTACCATTGTAATCACAATACCAACTAACTAACAAACCTTCGTAATTACATTATCAGTTGCAACTGTTATTATAGTAACTAACTCAGTTGCTCGCCACCTTTTTTGTTGAAGTCCTCATTGCTGAGTCGACCTTCATTTACTGAACTGATAACATCAACTAATTTAGTTGCTGAAATATTACTCCTCCTTCAATGTTTTCATCTCGTATTAATTGCCTCTTGATTGTTATCTTATGGGAGTCTGCTGCTATCGTTATATAATAACTACCCTCCCTTTAACATTTTTTTTCCTCACGAATAGAATGAAGGAAATTACATACAAATGAATGAAGAGTCTTCCCTTATGGCTTCAAAAATATCCATATTAGTCCATTAAATTACCCACCGCTGTACTTTACACTTTCCTCTCCGTGTTGTTTTTGTTGCCAGAATCTACAATGGCTCCATCATAAAAGACTGTGTATCTATGATAAGGAGTAAAGTAGGCTGTGGATGATTCTTATTACTCATGCACTTTTTGAGTAATGAGACATGAAAATAGGGTGAATTTTGCATTGTGGGGTTATGGTCAATCAATATGCGATGCTGCCAATCAATATGCGATGCTGCCAATCTTTGCTTCTATTGGAAAAGGACCATAGTACTAAGAAACAAGCTTCAATGATCTCTTGAGAGCTATGGAATTTTGCCTATAAGATTATGCTTCAAATACACCATATCTCCTATTTCAAATGGTCTATCCACCCAGTGCTTGTCAGCCAATAACTTCAAACAATGTTATGACAAAGGTGACTGCTCCTTAATAAAGTTGTTACAGGAATGCCGATTTTGTAAGTATGTTTGGACTAATACAATAGGGATGTCTGTGGGATAGTCTAGAGGCATGTGTAGAGGTACATAACCATAAAGAGATTGAAATGGTGACATTTTAAGAGATATATAATATGTAGAATTGTACCACCATTCGACTGAGAGTAGGCAAGCAGACCAATTATTTGGTTTGTGGCTTGTAATATACCTAAGATATCTTTCCAATGTTTGGTTTGTTGGGGTTTAAATAACCCAGATTCACCCGATCCGGTACAGCGAAAACTCGAATCCACCGTCATCATTGGCTAGTAATTTAGTGAGTATAAGGAACAAAAAGGTATACAATATTTTTAATGTGAAAACCATTCACAAATTGAAAGAAAAAATCACGAGATATTTAATCCACAAATAAATTTCACTATGTGAAAATGGCTACAGAAACCCTTTTGACTATAGAAACCTCTCGAAGAGTTGAAAACAAAATAAGTGTAAGAATACAATTCTCTCTTACCTTTTTTCTTTTCTCACAACTCTCTTCTACTCAATGTGGATTGTGAAAAACGGAGGAGGAAGCTATCAGAGAGCACTTAGCTTCCTCCTCGTTTTGCAGCAACGCTGCTTCACTGCAACTGTCCCACGCAGCTACTCATGCTCGCACACTTCTCCAGCGCCTACTGTGCTTTATAGTGGGGTCTGGACCAAGTTCCACAGCACACATGCTCTACATCATAGGTTGCGTGCACCGGAAGCTCTACCACCTGCACAGATAGCGCATGTATTGCACGTTAGTTACTCTCTACACAGACGACGCATGCTTTGCATGACAGCTACCTGCTCTACAAAACTTACTAATTCTGAAAAGTCAACTGTTTTACAAGTCAGCTGCCAGCATTCCAGATAAGCTCTCCTTGGCATCACCTAGTGTCCTCGGTCTTCACTAATCTCTTTGTCCAATACAACTTGTTGACCGTTTGGCCCTTGTCCATTTCAAAATTCCTCTCATGGAATTTCTAGAATTTCAAATCAGCCAAATCGTATCAGAATTCCAAACAAGAATTCCAAACCTGCCAAAGCATACTAGAATTCCAAACCGGAATTTCAAACCTGCCAAAGCCACTCCGGCTCCTAGAGCGACTCCGGAATTGCCTTTAACACTACAATTCCACTCCGGCAATTGCCTCACACTGGCACTTGCCTCAAACCGGCCTAGGTATCACTACTTCGGCTCTTTGCACTCCGAAAATTTCTTCAGATCTCCTCTCCGAAAATTCATTCCGAATTTTCTCACGAGCAAATGCCACTCCGACTCTTAAATCCACTCCGGCATTTGCATTTTCAAAAAATGCACTCCGACATTTCCACTCTGAAAATGCACTTCGGCATTTTTCACTCCAGAAAATGCACTCCGAAAAACCTCTCCTGGATTTCCACTTCGAATTTCCTACTCTGGCAAATTCCACTACGAAATTTATCACTCCGAAAATTCTCTTCGAAAATTTGCTCCAGATTTGCCTTCTCTGACAAACGGTCTCCTCCGAGATTTGTCTTATCCGGCAAATAGACTTCCTGGTCTTTGCTGCAACCAATTTGCAGTATTCTGAACATCACACAAAACCTATCTGATCCAATAACGTGCCTATTTGTTGAATCACATACAAAAGAGTAATCAACCCCAACAAACTTCTCCTCACGATCTTGTGGGAAAAATATCACCTTTTTTCGACGACCGTCATCACTTGCCTTTCGACGGTTTTCCCTCAATTGGGATCCCTATATTGGCCTCCACAAGCTTGAATGATACCTTCTTCTACTCCACTGAATCTGGAATAGTCTAACTTCCCTTCAGCTTCTTCCCTGCGATCAAATCATTCTCGATTGGATTTTGCCTTCGCCACCATAGCTCTGCCTTTGGACCTACTGGCTCCGTCCCTGGCCCTATTTGGCTCCGTCCCTGACCCTACTCGGCTCCGCCCTTAGCCCTAATGGCTTCATTGTACTTTTACCGTTCCTTCTCTTACCACCCCAAATGGTAAACTCCTCAACAATGACATCATCAAGGCCTTAGATACCATCAACCTGACTTTCTGATACCACTTGTTGGTATTAGAAAAAAGCTTGACCTCAACCTTATCTCTAATACCACTTGTTGATATCAGAAGAGGGTTTGACCGCAATCTTATCTCTGATACCACTTGTTAGGATTCGAATAACCCGAATTCACCCTATTCGGCACTAGTAAAAACCCGAACCCCCCCATTATCGTCAACTACCAATTTAGTGGGTATGAAGAACAAAAAGATATACAATATTTCTAACGTGGAAACCCTTCACAAATCGAAGAAAAAAATCACATGATACTTAATTCACAAACAAATTCCACTATGTGAAAATGATTACAGAAATCCCTTTGACTACAAAAGACTCTCGAAAAGTTGAGAACAAAATAAGAGTAAGAATACAATTCTCTCTTACCTTTTTCTTTTCTTACAACTCTGTTTTACTCAATGTGGACTGTGAACAACGGAGGAGGAGGCTATCAAACAGCACTTAGCCTCTTCCTCGTTCTACAACAACGCTGCTTCTCCACAACTCCCCCACATAGCTACTCACGCTCGCACACTTCTTCAGTGCCTGTTGCGCTTTATAATGGGGTTTGCACCAAGTTTCACAACACGCATGCTCTGCATGCCAGGTTGCATGCACCGAAAGCTCTACCACTTGCACAGACAGCGCATGCACTGCACGTCAACTACTCTCTACACGGATGGCACATGCTCTACATGACAACTACCTGCTATACAAAACTTACCCACTCTAGAAACTCAACTGCTCTATAAGTCAGTTGCCGGCATTCTTGAATAGCTCCCCTTGGCATCACCTAGTATCTTTGGTTTTCACTAGTCTCTTTACCCAACACAACTTGCTGACCGTCCGACCTTTATCCATTCCAAAATTCCATTACGAAATTCCTCTCCTGGAATTCCTAGAATTCTAAATCGGCCAAAGCGTAACGGAATTCCAAACCTGCCAAAGCCACTCCGGCTCTTCACGTGACTCCGAAATTGCCTTTAACACTGTAATTCCACTCCAACAATTGCCTCACACCAGCAATTGCCTCAAATCAGCCTGGGTATCACCACTCCGGCTCTTCGCACTCTAAAAATTTCTCCGAATCTCCTATCCAGAACTTCACTCCGAATTTCCTCACCAGCAAATGCTACTCCGGCTCTTAAATCCACTTCGGCATTTGCGTCTCCGAAAAATGCACTCCGACATTTCCATTCCGAAAATGCACTCCGGCATTTTCCACTCCGAAAATCCTCTCCTGGATTTCCACTCTAGATTTCCTACTCTGGCAAATTCCACTGCGAAATTTGCCACTCCGAAAATCCTCTCCGGATTTCTTCTCTGAAAATCCTCTCCGAGATTTGCCTTCTCCGGCAAACAATCTCCTCCGAGATTTTCCTTCTTCGGCAAACAGACTCCTCCGATATTTACCTTCTTCGGCAAATGGACTTATTAGACTTTGCTGCAGTCAGTTTACAGCACCCCGAATATCATACAAAAACTTGTGTGATCCGATAATTTGTCCATTTATTGAGTCACCCACAAGGGAGTGACCAACCCCAACGTGGTTTACACTTTTTGTTGGTCCATCAAATTGAGGGTGGTATGTTGTTAAGAGATTATTTTTGTGCCCAAAGCTTTAAAGAGGGATTACCAAACATTGCTTATAAATATTTTGTCTCTATATGAAATGATGATAAAGGTAAATCATATAGTTTAACAATATTTCTTAAAAATAATTGTGCCACATTGACAATAGTAAATGAGTGCTTTAGTGGAAGAAAATTGTTGGCGCAAGAACGGCAGGCACGGTGACCGAGCGGACAAAATACTCGGACAGCAACACAGAGCAGAGCTCTCGGACGGACAGCCAAAAGTAGAGACAGAAAAACGAGAGAGAACACACGAGATTTTAACGTAAAAAACCCTTCCTCAATCAAGGAAAAAATACCAAAAAATACACTATAAAATAGATTGTTTATAAGTATGTTAGCTACACAAGCTCAAACAAAAAGAAAACAATCTCAAGTATACAATCTCTCTCTAAAAATATTTCTCACTCTATCTTTACAACAAGGCTTGCCCACAGCTCTCTCAAGGCTCACTCCAAGTCTGCTCTCAAAGACACGGCACAAGCACTCCAAGACTCAAGATGCAAGGGATCCAATAAGTAAGGGCACACAAGCCGTTATATACACAAAGGGCCTAGTGGACACCCGACCACCCTACTGGCGTTAGGATTGCAGGACCATACCGCCTAGGCCTGTCATGACAAGCGCACGCCCGGTGTGCCAGAATGGTAGGCCTGACACCTTACAGCCGCCGTAACATCCAATCAGAGTGGGTGACCAGCACACCTACAAAACGCGGTTACAGTAGGCCTACGGAGATAGAGTCAACACCTACGCTTTCGGGGTCCTCGTCCATGTCCTCAACAACCTCTCGGATATAACGCCTCAAATGAGTTCTCGTCCAATGATGACAGGCTTCTCGGACCACTCCAAAAAGTCATCGCCCATTTTTCCCAATGGAGTCCGCGGACATAAGTGCCATGAGGGAGTGACCCCAACAAAAATAAGCATACTTTCTAAATTTGTCTACCACTACTAAAATTGTGTCTTTACCATGGGAAAAGGGTAGGTGTTCAATGAAATCCATTGTTATTATTGACCATGCTTAAGAAGGAATTGGTAAAGGCTGAAAGAGACCACGGTAAGGAGCTTTTTTCTAATTTATTTTGTTGCATATGACACAATTATGTATGAATTGTATTAGTCTGTGATGCCAGTCGGGCCAGTAAAACAATTGGTGCAAGCTTCTGTAAGTAGCCACAATACTTGAGTGAGGAGAGTCATGAAGTGCTGCAATCAGCTTGACTTGTATATCGCTAGAAGCTCTCACATAAATTCTATTATAGAACTTCAGAATTCCCGTTTGAAACTTAAAAGGATGTCTGCTGTGTAGGTTGGTCAAGAAATCTATTTTGATGGACAGTGTTAACATATCCTCCTTATAGCTGTTCTCTACTTCCTATAGCCATGAAGGAATTGCTCCTGAATAACTATGCAGCTTAAAAGACTCAAATTGTCCAGATAAAGTATCACTTACAACATTTTGCAATCCCTTCTTGTATTGAATTGCATATATATATTCTTGTATTTTTTTGATTTCTATGTAAATATCTCTACATCGTTTCTATTTGTAA
>JAODPA010019452.1:0-13075 GCA_025585075.1 Nepenthes mirabilis | reverse complement strand
TAGAAATATATGATGTCAGTGTCCAAGTTAATTTTAATTTTTTTTGTAGTTCAGTTAAGTTATAATATTTGAGTACTTTAATACTAATAAAATATTTGTCCTCATAAATATTTCTAGATTAGGTTATAGTCGGATTTTAGACCCACTCGCAGGCATGGTGTTTTAAGTTTCATGATGTGATTTATTATTTTATTTTGAGTCAATTGTTGATATTTGACTAATAGTTCACATTCAATACCATTTTGGGATTTTAAAATTTTGTCAACGAATATCTCGAGTCTTTAAATTTGAAATGAATTAAGATAATATTTGCATTAATATAAGATGAATTAAATTTTTTGGGTTCAAGGATGTAAGGTACATTCCATTTGCTGACACTACATGAGATATTTATTCAATGGTTGAAGTACAACTATGTGTAGCTTATTACATGAGTTGCATTATATATATACATATGACATGATGGAAGTAAAACTATGTCCTGTTTACAGACACTACTTGAGATGTTTATTTAATAGTTAAAACAAAAACATGAGTTCCAGTTGTAGTAAATTTTTTGTATGTCAGATTATTTAAATATAACTAGAACTAGTTGTCAAATTTGTGGTTTATTATAAAAGTCTATCTTGTCAAAATAATTTAATATTACTACTGTGTCACTTTCTTTATCACTTTGATTCATCAGTTATGACTTTTGAGTGAATGATTATTTATCTACTTTAATACTATATGTTGGTTTCTTACAGCCAGGCAATTATAGTTTGTGAAATTATATATGACTCTTACCAATGATTGGAGGACGATTCTTGTCAATGAATGCCTTAGGGAAAAGCATACACTTGGTGTTGAAAAATTTTGCAGGCTTTGTATGTATGAAGTTAGGAGGAACAAATAAAATTAGATGTCCATGTGTTAAGTATATAAATACATACTTAGAAACTCCTAGGTAGGTTGAAAACCATTTGATAGCTTATTGTATAATACAAATTTATATATCTTTTGGTATCAACATGAGGAAAGACTAGAAGAATTCTGTCAAACCGAAGGAAAAGTTGCTAAAGAAGTAAATTTTGGTGATGATGACGAGGTATTAGATATTTTAAGGAATTTGTATTTTATAATTGATGAATAAATAGATGTGGAATAAATATTGGCTCTATAAGCCAAGATAGAAATGCAGAATGGCCAAATAGAGATGCAAAAAAATTGTATAGATAGATACAGGATTTTTAGCAACATTTAATGCTAATATTGTAAGACCTCAAGATTGTCAATGATGGTAAAATTATTGCATATTAAAAGCATTGGCCGGTGGAGTAATAAATCATTCAACATGTCTTCGCAATTTATGACAGAAGAACTACTTTTAAAAAGTTCTACTTTAGCTGACTCATATTATGAAATAAAAAGATTAGTGAAGATCTTGATTCTCTTATAGAAAGATGGATACATGCTTGAATTATTGTATGTTGCATTAGAATAATGATAAATATTTTGACTTTTGTAAAATATGTAGTGTTTTAAAAGAAAACTCTCAAAAGCACAACGGAGCAACCATAGAAGGAAAAATTGGTAAAATAATACCACAAAAGACATTATGATATTTTCAATTAAAACTAAGATTTCTAAAGTTTTTCATGTATACAAAGACCGTTTTTTTTTATATATAAAATGATATCACAATAGAAGAGTTAATGGAGTAATAAGGCATCCAACATATTCAATGGCATGGAAATTTTTAATGAACTCCAGAAGAATTTTTTAAAGGACCCCCAAAATGTAAGGGTCGGTCTCACTAGTGATGCTTGTCAACACGTATCTTATAGAATATTTGACTAATATTACTCTTTCCATAAATTTTTTTCCCCTTGGATGTGTGTTGTAGTGACCTTAGCCCTAATCTTTAGATCCAACTCACATTGCTCATATAGAAAATCTTAAAATATAAAATTATTAAACATTTATCATAATTTAAACATTTCAATTATTAAACCATTACCTCATTAATATATTAAAAAATAACCACAAAAATAAAAATTACCAAAAGCCACGGGTTGCAACACAAAAGAACAACTAAGCCACTAGCAAAATATAACTAAACTGTCACCCAATGAAAAGATAACAACTATCTTCCAAAATCTTCTCTATCTAAAGTCTTGTAGCAAGTGTATGATCCCTCACTAGTGCTTGATGAGTCCTTGGATTTGAACTTCGAACAGATTCAGGCTGATCCGCTTGTCTGGTTCTGGCTCCGTTCACCGAGTTTGGACCCTGCACACCACTAAAACGAATAGGAGGCTAGTGTGTAGGTGAAAAATTATCCCACCGAAAATACTATGACACTCAAGTCAGTAAACGGCCTTCGAAATCTGGGAAGGTAACTTTAAATGAGAATTGAGAGGGAACGTGCAAGAGTGTGTGGATCTCCAGATGAAAGAGAGAGGCAAGGCCGTCTTCTTGAATCTGGACGGTGGGTGAAGGCAGTAGGCATCTGTCAACAAGAAGAGCGCCTGTATACCTTTGATTTGTGTTCTTTCTCTTAGTGCGTTTGGATGCTTTGCGGAGAGAGAGTACGAAAAATTCAGTGAATGCGCAGTCGAGAGCGTAGTAGTCGTCCTCCCTTGAGTGTGGACTCCAGGGCTTATTTTAATAGCGGCAGGGTTATCTTCATTGGTTGGAAGATGTGATCCCCTATGCCGCGTTTAGGCGGCCTCCCTTGTGAGGATGGCACGAGTTGCCTAATTAGCTGGGATTGCTTCCTTCTCTGGCGGGTAGCAGCTTTCCAAATTACTTGCCTTCCTTTTGAGTATATTTCCGTTGGAAGGCTCCAATTGGTGGGAATTGGGAAGATCTGGTGCCTTCCTCATGGAAAAGGCGCCGATTTTGTCAATATCATTTTTTAGGTGTTGGCTGAGTTTATAGAAGGCGCAAGTCAGGGAAAAGTCGTTGCTAACCTCTTGCTGGATCATGGACCCAAGTGGGCCAGGTCCGTAGAAACCTTCTTATTTTTTGGGCCTGCTACTACAATGATTACGGTCAATGCTTGAGTTGACCATCCTGAACGTGAGTTGGATGCCCGCCTGTGCCTTAGTCGATCAATGCTGGCATTGACCATCAGGCGCGCGTTTAGGCCTTTCAGGATTTGAGTCTCCACCTCCTGTTGGGCCAATGTTGGAGTTGGCCATCCAACAGGCCATTTGGGCCTTCTTTAACTATTGGACCAGCCCAACTACAATATACCCATCACTAGTCCCCCATACTGATGGTCAGAATTCTAGCTTCCGGCATATTCATGATGGGATGCTCCTCACTGTTCTTTGTTGCTTGAAAATTTCGGAGAACTCCACGAAAGGGTGAGGCGTTGACCGAATCTATTGACCGTCCTGGTCAGATTCCGAGAAGAAAAGCTGACCGGATCTGTTGACCGCCTTTGGTCAGATCCGGAGAAGAAAGTTGGCCGGATCTGTTGACCGTCTTTTGTCAAATTCGAAGAACTTTGTATGAGCCCTGAGTGACGCGTGGCCATTAGTCGGCCTGTCAGGCTGAAAGCGGACACGTGTCTTCAGCTGATGAAATCACGATCCCAGCCATTAATGCGTCAGAGGATTTATTTCAAAAAGGAGCCCGTTGGGAAGCGACATGCGACAGCATGATGGCATGCCTTCCCAAGGAGTTTTAAGGCATTCACACTTGCCAGTTAAGTTTCCCTCCTTTACACTTAGTATTTTTTCACGCCTTCTGCTCTGTTTCTTTGTCTTCAACCTGCTTTTCCATCCTCCTTCTACAATTTCAGAAAAATCCTAACCTTCCTGCAACCATGACTTCGACTTCTGTTGCTGACATTCCCTCTATTCTTCAAGAGGGAAACGTCAAAGAGTTATGCATAGAGTTTAACATTCCAAAGAACATTGCGTGGAAGGTTCCGGAGAAGGATGACAAAGCCTTTGCGCCACCGGCGGGACACGTGACTATATATGAGGCCCACCTGAGGAGTAGCCTTCGTCTTCCTCTCTCAAACGATTTACAGTCGATCCTTCAGGCCTTGCGGGTCCCCATTGCACAGTTTCACGCCAATGTCGTACGGTATTTGTGTACTTTCTGCATCTTTCTCCGCAAGCATTCTCGGCGGTTAACTATGCCGATGGTAAAGGGTCTGTTTAAGATCAACCAGGGTGGAGAGTGGGTCTCCCTGGTTCCATATAGTGGCTTGAAGGTAAATTCAGCCATTTACGACTTACTAAAGAACTGAAAAAATTAATTCTTCTTCATGAGTGTGACTGAGACCTGGCCCCTGGCCAAGGATTGGGGCCAGGTGCCCGATGTTTACACTGGGACGCCATCGGAGGCTGAGACAGTGTCCCTAGAGTGGCTGAGGAAGTTGGTCAAGACCCACATCTCTGACTTTAAGAGAGACTTCTTGGTCTCCCGGGTTGAGACCAAGAAGGTGAATTGGGGTCCGCCCTCTCCCGTCCAAAAGTTCAAGGCACCGTCGCCAGCGGTCATGATGTGATCAGAGGACTCCAGGGGCCTGCTCATCCATCCCCGCCTAACTGACGACGATTTCATCGGCCCCAAGCCCAAGAGGATGGCTGTGGAGACGCCCTCCTCATCGTCTTTGGGGCAAGACTACATTGCTACCAGGATTTGCAACGATCCTAGCAACGCCACCAGGATGGAGAAGACGTTTGAGGACATGCCAGAAACTGAGGCCAGAGGCATCATACTGGCGCAACTTGCGCCACGGGTGGTTCTTCAAGCTGGGCCGACGGAGATTTTATGAGAGCCAGCCTGTGAACCACCGGTGGAGGCACAGGAGCTGTCAGTCGGCTCACCAACCATGCAACTGTCGGTTGAACAGCCGGTGATTGACCTCGGTCCTCCTGCGGCTACAATGGAGGCCGTCACTGGGAAGCCTGCCGCCACCGCGGACGACATTGATGAAAGGCTCCTAGAGGAAATCCTGGAGGAGGCCGCCGCCATCCCGCTCATGAGGGCATCGCTTTCAGCCCGCCGCCGCTCGAGCCAAACTTGGAGGCCAGGCCTGATAGGCCTGCAAAGAGTGTTTGGGAGGTATAATTTTCTGCGATGCTTTCTGCGCAACTTCTCCTTTAAAGTCTCTGACTTGCTTTTTCATTCGGTGCAGAAGGAGAAAGTGCTGGATGCTGTTGCAAAGGCGATTGACGAGTGGGATCGGGTGATCTCTGATAGAGAGGCAGAGATCGCCTGGCTAGAGGCAAAACTGGCGGCTTCGGGGGTGAAGCACCGCTTGGATGCTGCCGCCTTGCAGACCGTTCTGGCCGACACAGAGGCCGAGAACGCAAGCCTAAAAGAGGAGAATACTCAGTTGCGGGAGAAGAATGAGTGGATTAGTGGACACCTTAGCTAGCTTTGCGGGCAATCGACAGAGCTGGAGAACCGCCTGAGCCTCCGGATACATCCCCACGAGATTTAGCAACTAATGTGGTCGCGGATGTGGGAAGCGGTCAATATGTGTCGGCGTATCGCGCGGCTTATTGACCATAATTTCCCGATGGACCTGCTTATTATGTCAAACAGGTCCTCCCAGACCCGTGAAAGTCTCGTAGGGGATCAGCGAGACGGTCAGGCACAGCCTCCGCCGCCTCCCTAGCTTTTTGTCGATTTTTGGTCTTTCCTTTTTACTTGTATCATGTATAATATAATACATTTGATAGCAATAAAGTAAGAATCCTCCCACTTTGTGTCTATTTCCTTTTACTGTTTTAGGTTTGTATGTTTGCTGTACTGAATGGCCAACTGAGTTGGCTGGCTACCATTGTATTACTGCCAAAGGAGTGGAATCCTTAGGTTACTTTGTAGGTGGCTGTGTACGTGTTAGCCGGCCTAGTGGTAGTGGCTTGTGAGTAAAGCCTAGTGGTGCCATAGGCGGCCAGCCTTGGAGAAGAATTTTTCTCCCTTCGACCATCGTTGACTGATCACGCTATCCCCTCGTGAAGGAGGTCATTGCATGTGCTGCGCTAGCCCCCTAAGATTTTAACCGCTAACGGGCCACTTGGATGACCGAGGCTTAGATTCGACCACCTATGGGCTGCCTGGATGACCGAGGTTTAATACAACCGCTAACAGGCTGCTCGGATGATCGAGGTTCATACTAGACCGCTTATGGGCCACTTGGATGGCTAGGGTTTAAGTACGACAACTAATGGGCCACTCGGATGATCGAGGTTCATATTCGATCACTTATGGGCCACCTAGATGAGCAGAGTTTAGTAACGAGAGGGTGAAAACCCTCCCAACTTATGGGCAATCTAGGTTAGGTAAACCTGCAAGGCAAACACACACACATATATATATATATATGCACACAGAAAAGAGAAGGTAATATGCTAAGGAAACACTTATTTTGACAAATTGAAACGAGTAGGCGAATGCGTACACACAATAATACAAGTACATACCTAGGTCCCTTATTGGAAGTAGCGTTTGAGGTGGATCGCGTTTCACATTTGTGGGACGAACTTTCTGTCCTGGTTTCGGAGTTTGTACACTCCATTTCACAGGACGGCGGAGACTAGGAAAGGCCCTTCCCAATTAGGGGAGAGCTTGTTGCGAGGCCAGTTTGCCTGTGGCCTCGACGCCTCTTAGAACCAAGTCCCCAACGTCGAATTATTGCGCCTTTACCTTTTTGTTGTAGTATCAGGCAATTCGATGTTGGTAGGCTGCTGTCGATATTCTGGCGGCGCCACAGGCTTCCTCCAACAAGTCTAGGTGTTTCCTGATTTTATGAGAGTTACCCGTTGGTTAAATGATTCCATCCTAAGACTTGGAAGCCCGATTTCGATCGGGATTACCGCTTCAGTCCCGTAGCTAAGACTAAAGGGTATCTCACACGTTGGTTCTTTTGGGGTTGTCCAATAAGACCAGAAAACTGATGAGAGCTCATCTACCTATGAGCCCCTTGCATCTTCCAGCTTGGTCTTTAACCCGTGGAGTAGCGTCCGATTCGTGACCTTTACCTGTCCATTCGCCTGGGGGTATGCCACCGAAGTGTGGATCAACTTGATACCAAGGCTGGCGTAATATTTGATGAAGCATTTTTCGGAGAATCGGGTCCTGTTGTTGGTCACAACGACCTTTAGGATGCCAATTCTGCAAATAATATTCTGGCGAAAAAATTCAAGAGCGTTGTGCTCTGTAATTCTTCCCAGTAGGATGGCCTCGACCCACTTGGTAAAGTAGTCGATACCCATGATGATGAACTTCCTGTGCCCCGTGGCAACGAGAAATGAGCCGAGAATATCGAGCCCCCATTGCGCGAAGGGCCAAGGGGCCTGAAGCATTTCAAGTCAACGGACGGATAATGGTGAAGGTTACTGTGAAGCTGGCAGCTTTCACACTTCTTCACAAATTTGAGCGCGTCCTTTTTCATCGATAGCCAGTAGTAGCCCTGCCGCATGATCTTAAAGGCTAAGTTTTTTCCACCAACATGTGCTCTTCAAATCCCGAGGTGCACTTCGCCTAATGCGTAGCAGCCTCTTTGGTAGTTAGGCATCAGAGGTATGGGGTTGAGTAACCATGGCGATATAGCCGCCCATTAACCACAGTATACCAACCGGCTGTCTTTTTGATTCGCTTAGCCTTCTCTGCGTCTTCTAGCAACGATCCGTCATCCAGATGGCTAAGGTAGGGTATCATCAAATTTTTCACTTCGGAAATCTGCATCGCCTCCTGCATCTCTATGCTGGGAGTGTTCAGAATCTCCCTCATGTCCCTCGAGTACTGTTCCAGATTTTCGGCTGCAGCGGCTCTAGCCAGCTGGTCTGCCTTCCAGTTTTCAGTTCTAAGAACATGAACCTAGGTTAGTTTGTCGAAACCCTGGGCGGCCTCCCTCGTCTTTGCCAAGTGCTTGGCCAGGTGAGGGTTACTTACCTCGAAGTCTCCGTTAACCTGGTTAATGATCAGTTCGGAGTCACTATAGACCGTCAACCTCTTCGCAGGGCATTCTAATCGTAATTCGGCTAACAGGACTTCGTATTCGGCAACGTTATTGGTTGCCGGGAAACCGAGTCTGAAGGAATACTTCACCTCAAACCCATCCGGGGTCATGAGGGCCACTCCAGCGCCATTGCCGATATCCGTAGATGATCCATCTACGTGGAGTATCCATTTTGTAACTCCGTCAAGCTGTACTGCGCTTTCTACGGGCTGTTCTTTCAGAACTGGGGTCGTGGTCTCAACTATAAAGTCAGCCAGAGCCTGCGCTTTTACAGCAGGTCTAGGCCGAAATTCGATGTCGAATTCGCCCAACTCGATAGACCACTTTACCAGCCGCCCCGAAATGTTGGGTTTTTGGAGATTATTCTTTAGGGGCTGGTCAATGAGGACCACTACGCGGTGTGCCTGAAAGTGTGGCCTTAACTTTTGCACAGAGAATATTAGTGCTAAGGCCAGTTTTTCTACAGGCGAGTAGCGCGTTTCGGGACCGGTCAGCGTTTTACTCACATAGTAGACCGGTCATTGGGTGTCGGAATCCTAGCGTACGAGGACGAAACTGAGGGATACCTCTGACACCGCCAGGTAGAGATACAGCTCTTCTCCGCCCTTGGGCGACACCAGCAATGGCGGGCTGGCCAAATGCTACTTCAATTCATTGAAGGCTATCTGGCAGTCTGCTGGCCATTTAAATCCGTTCGATTTTATCCCTCTTAGGGCCTTAAAGAAGGGCTGGTACTTGTTGCCAGAATTCGTGAGGAAGCGGGACAACGCTGCTAGCCGTCCAGTCAATCGCTGGACGTCCTTTACGCTCCACGGGGGAGCCATGTCTGCGAGGGCCTTAATCTTCTCTGGGTTTACCTCAATCCCCCACTGGGAGACGATGAAATCCAAGAATTTACCAGAGGCTACTCCGAAGACACACTTAGCCGGGTTCAGTTTCATGTGATGCTTACGGAGCACCTCAAACGACTCTGCCAGGTTACGAAAGTGGTCGCCAGTGACTCTACTCTTGACGAGCATGTCATCGACGTAGACATCCATGTTGCGACCGATCTATTTTTCAAACATCTTGTTGACCAGTCATTGATAGGTCGCTCCAACGTTTTTCAATCCGAAGGGCATCACTTTGTAGTAGTAGGTGCCCTGATACGTCATGAACGAGGTATGCTTCCTGTCTTTTAGACTTATCCGGATCTGGTTATAACCCGAATAGGCATCCATAAAGTTTAGCAGCTCATATCCGGCCGTCGAGTCAACCAGCTGGTCAAGCCTGGGCAAGGAAAAGCTGCCCTTTGGGCAGGCTTTATTAAAGTAGGTGAAATCGATGTACATCTGCCATTTTTCGTTACTTTTCTTCACTAGGACGACGTTAGAGAGCCAATCCGGGTAGTGAACTTCTCTAATAAATCCTGCGTCTAGCAGTTTCTTCACCTCCTCCCGAATAGTAATCAACTTTTCTAAAGAGTGGTTCATTCGCTTCTGCCTGACGGGCTTCCGGCTAGGATCAAGCCCCAACTTGTGGACCATCACCTCAACCGGAACCCCAGGCATGTCTGCTGGAGTTCACGCAAAAATATCAGCATTCCGTTGCAGGAATGCGATCAGTTCATCGCACAATGTTCTGGTGAATGAGCTGCCGATCTGTACATATCTTTCCGGTTCCTCCGAGTTTAGTGGGACCAGATCTATGACTTCGCCAGACTGCGCTTGCTGTAGGGTTATCTCGTCTCGATGATAGAGCTTCCCAACCATTCTAGTGCTGCCGCTAGGGGTAATTTGAGACATGTAGTATGTCCGCCCAGTAACTTGGTCGCCTAACACCTCTCCTACACCGTAAGGGGTTGAAAACTTCATTTTGAGGTGTAGAATCGAGGTGACTGCCCCAAACACTGTCAAGCATGACCTGCCTAGTATAGTGGTATAAAGAGAGCAGGTCGACCACCAAGAAGGTGAGCGTACGGCTCACTATTTTTGGATATGTGCCCAGGATGACCTCCAGTTGGATTGTCCCTTGGACGTGCACTAGTTCGTTGTCAAGGCCATATAGTGGGCCCTCAGTAGGTTTTAATTAGTTCTTTTTAAGCCTAATTTAAAAAAAGCATCCAAGTAAAGCAAGTCCTTTGAACTACCATTATCAATAAATACTCGCTTCAACTGGTAATTGACACCACCATCTAAAACGAGTGCGGATACAACAAGTAGGTCAGTATGGGGGGACATTACATGAGTCAAGTCATCATTACTGAAGCTAATTTCGTTGTTCGTCGTGCGCTGCTTCTTCCTCCCAATCTGCTACTCCTTGTTATCGGTTGGGTTTTTGGCAGGTCGGGTGGTGACCATATTGACCACTCCTACCACAACCCAATTTCGGGAAGGAGACGGCTCTTGCCCTTCTCCTCCGGTTGCTCCAGAACTCTGCCCAAGATGCTTGATAAACCTGGTGAGGTGGCCCCTGTGAATCAACTCCTCGATCTCCCTTTGCAACGTCTTGCTTTTTCAGTATAATGTCCAGCAGAGTGGTGGAAATCGCAATATTTTGACTAGTTCCCGATGTCCTTCTTCAGTGGTTTTGGCCACTTCAGGAATTTTTTCCCACGGATCTGCATAAGAATATTTGAGCTCGTGTCCGTCAGGGGTGTAAAGCTGATGGGCCCATAATCTCTGCGTTTTAGCGGCCCAGTTCTGTGCTGCTTTCGACAGGAGTGATCATCACCGCTGTATTTTCTTTTTTCCTCTCCAGGGAATGGGCGAGGCTGGTCTGCCTGTTCTAGACATTTGGCTTCATTGGCTTCGTCTACCGCTGCATAAGTCCGGGTAATTGATTCTGCCTCCCGGAAGGTCTGGGGGTTCTTATAGACCAAGTGCTTGAAGAAGTCCCTATAGGTCAGGGCAAAGATGAAACTACCCAGTTTCATCTCTTCCGTGATTCGAAAAATCCGCCTGGCCTCCATCACAAAACGGTCCAGGAATCTCTGCGGGTTCTCCCCTAGCTTCTGCTTGATATGAGAGAGATACCACGGTTGCTTCTCTTCCCGTCGGCTCGAGGCTTACTGAGCTAGGAAGAGGTCGGTAAGCTCCCTGAAGCTTCAAATAGAGTCTGAAGGGAGGTGATGGAACCAAATGAGAGTATCTCCCTTCAGCGTGAGTGGAAAGTAGCAGCACATCACTGAATCTTCCAACCCATGTAGACTCAGATGGGTGCGGAAGTGATCCAGATGGTCAACTGGATCACTGCTCCCATCATATAAGTCAAGGAAAGGCATATTGAACTTGGTGGGCAGTGAACGATTTAAGATCTCCACCGTGAAGGGAGATCGGTCAAAGTCAACAGCATACTCATCGTTCTTAAACACGCGGTTCCAGATCTTTTTCACACGTAGATCTGCTCGAGCAGCGTTGACAGATCTCTTAAAGTTGAGGTAAGCCCTCAACTCTATTTTGTCCCTGGAGGGTCCAATAGCTGGCTGGCTACTGCCTTCAGCGGACTTAGCAGTCCTGGAGGTTTGCTCCTGGTCTGAATTTTCATTCTCCGCCTGAGAGTATCAGGGGTTTCTTCTTTCCGGACTTTCTTTCAGTGTTGTGCTCCCAGAGCGCTCTTCAGGACTGTTCTAACCTAAAGCGCGCGAAGAGGTTGGGATCTGATCATTTGCCGGCCTCTTGGCCCTTCTAGCCGGGTTCTTTTTCCTCCGGCCACCTTTTCTGGTGGCTGGCACAGGGACAGCTGCAGGCAGAGCCCCCTGCTGTGGCTGCTCTTGCCAAGAGTAAAGTATTTGGAGCAGACAGTTGTTGGTCTGCATCTACTCCAGCAGTTGTTGAAAGAAAGGTGCAGGAACCCCGCCTGTTATCTCATTGACCAAGGTACCAGCAGTGTGGTCCTAATCGGGAGAAGTGGCATCTCTAGCGGGCTCGCTAGCTTGGGCTCTTGTATTCACCATTGCGGATGAGTCTGGCAGTGAAAAGAGGTGTTTTAGGGAAGTGTGGTTTGCTTTTCGTAAGCGTTTTCCACAGACGGCGCCAATAATACATCCTTGGATCCGAACTTTGAACAGATTCGAGTTGATCCGCTTGTCTGATTCTGGCTCTGTTTACCAAGTTTGGACCCTGCACACTACTAAAATAAATAGGAGGCCAATGTATCGGCAGGAAGTTGTCCCATCGAAAATACTCCGACGCTCAAGTCAGTAAACAGCCTTCGAAATCTGGGAAGGTAACTTTAAATGAAAATTGAGAGGGAATGTGCAAGAGTGTGTGGATCTCCAAATAAAAGAAAGAGGTAAGGCCGTCTTCTTAAATCTAGATGGTGGGTGAAGGCAGCAGGCGTCTGTCAATAGGAAGAATGCCTGTATGCCTTTGATTTGTGTTTTTTCTCTCAGTGCGTTTGGATGCTTTGCAGAGAGAGAGTACGAAAAATTTGGGGAATGTGCAGTCGAGAGCGTAGCAGTCGTCCTCCCTTGAGTGAGGACTCTAGGGCTTATTTTAATGGCAGCAAGGTGATCTTCCTTGATTGGAAGGTGTGATCTCTTATGCCATGTTTAGACGGCCTCCCTAGTGAGGAAGGCACGAGTTGCCTAATTAGTTGGGATTACTTCCTTCTCTAGCGGGTAGCAGCTTTCTAAATTACCTGCCTTCCTTTCAAGTATATTTCCGTTGGAAGGCTCCAATTTGCATGAATTAGGAAGATCTAGTGCCTTCCTTATGAAAAAGGCGTCAATTTTGTCAATATCCTTTTTGGGTGTTGGCAAAGTTTATGGAAGGCGCAAGTTAGGAAAAGAGCCGTTGCTAACCGCCTGTTGGATCGTGGACCCAGGTGGGCCAGGTCCGTAGAAGCCTTCTTATTTTTTAGGCCTGCTGCTACAGTGATTACGGTCAACGCTTGAGTCAACCGTCCTGAGCATGAGTTGGCTGCCCACCTGTGCCTTAGTCGGTCAACACTGACATTGACCGTCGGGTGCACGTTTGTGCCTTTCAGGATTCGGGTCTTCACCTCCTATTGGGCCAACGTTAGAGTTGGTCGTCCAACAGGCCATTTGGGCCTTCTTTGACTATTGGGCCAGCCCTACTACAGTATACCCATCAGTGCTATATATCTAACTTAAATATT
>JAODPA010019441.1:0-13075 GCA_025585075.1 Nepenthes mirabilis | reverse complement strand
AGTATCTAAGTTTTCGTACTTATTATTACAATCATATGCACGCAGGACGTCCCACCCGTAGGACCCAGACATCTTTAACTCTATGCCCCCGTCCTCTTTTCCCCCTCCTCTGTTTTCTGCGCCCTTCTGCTCTGCGCTTCTCTCTAGCTCACTTCACTTCTTTCTCACTCCTCGACACGTCATTGAGTCGGCCATTAACGCTTAGATCTGAGACAGCAGAGGAGCTCGGAGAAGCCCTCAGCTTGGAGCACGATCCCTCAGGGTGAGCATGTTTTACTAGTTGACTCGGTTTGTTCTTAAGTATTTGTAATGTCTCTCTTCTTATGTGGTCTTCCAGTAGAATGCAGTTTGCGTGAGGTGGAAGAAGTTGATTTCTTTCGCAATGTGGAGAGATCTGCGTGTTTCCAAGTTGTTTTATGCTTTTTTTGGCGATGATTTATTGGGATTTATGTTGTGGATTGGGTTTATTCTTTACTCGAAGGTTCCGAAGGTCTCGATTTTAATTTGCCGATCTTTTGCGTAAAGAAACATGCTGTCGATGATTTCTATGTTTATTATCTTGATGGTATCCTTAGTTTAGAAATTGAGTGAAATTTTGGTTAATGAGATCTTTTGTTGTTGAAGTAAACTTAGTAGGGAGAACCTCGTAATTGTCACAATGTCGTTGTCGTTGATGTTTCAAGCAACCTGCTCAATTTCCTGCAAGGAAATTGAGCAGAGAGGGGAGTCGAACAGAGGGATGAAACGTGAGAAAGGGACTTCGAGGGAGAGAGAGAAACGAGGGAGAGAGAGAAAGGAGTCAGAGGAGAGTCTGAGGAGAGGAAAAGAAATTTAAGTCATAAATTCCTTACCCTGCTCTACCATGTACATGCCATATATAAAAGATGCCTAACAGAATATATTCCTGACAAACTAAAGGTATTAGATGCCTAACTGAAAGAGGGAATATTAACTGAAAATTGGTAAAAATAACAGAAGGAAAAATGAGAAATAATATTAAATGAAATCCCAAAATTTAAGTGGGAACCGGTGCAGCCGTGGCCTTTGCCGAGTGACCAGCTGTCTGGATGGTGCATTTGGAGTGGTATTCTCATAGAGACCAGTAACATTGCTCTCCCCTTCGAAAAAGACCTTGTTTGCTGAAGAAAGCAATCGGATGTCCGGATTGTGTTAAGATAGCACCCACGCCATTTCCAGAAACATCAGTTTGAATGGCAAATGGCTTTGTTAAGTCAGGCAAAGTTAGTACTGGGGTGGAAGTTACAGAAACTTTGAGGGCATTGAAAGCCGATTCAGCATCTGGAGTCCAAAGGAAAGCATTTTTCTATAGTAATTGGGTAAGTGGTGCAGAAATCTGCACATAACGGTCGACGAATTGCCTATGATACCCGGACAGCTCGAGGAAGCCAAGCAACTGCTTGACAGTGGAAGGCTTAGGCCAGCGCTGGACGGCTTCGATTTTGGTGGGATCAACGGCTACTCCTTACTCGAAAACATGGCCTAGATAGGAAATTGTAGAGCGGCCAAATTCACACTTCAATAGCTTGGCATAGAATGCATGATCCCACAGAATTTGGAGTACCCAATTGAGATGGTGAAGATGTTTATCTCACGATGGAATATATACCAAGATGTTATCAAAAAATACCAATACAAATTTTCGTAGTACCCGTCGAAAAATATTGTTCATTTCCGATTGAAAGATGGATGGAGCGTTAGATAATCCAAAGGGCATAATTAGGAATTCATAGTGTCCGTCATGGGTTCGAAAGGCTGTTTTGTGGATGTTGTCGGTGTGAACCTGCATTTGATGATAGCCGGCGCGCAAATCCAGCTTGGAGAAGAGGCAGACGCCATATAACTCATCCAGTAATTCATCAACAGTTGGTATAGGAAACCAGCCTTTGATGGTGATGGCATTAAGTGGACAGTAGTCCACACAAAATCGCCAATTGCCATACTTTTTTTTGACAAGCAGCATCGGGGATGAAAACGGGTTGGTGCTGGGACGAATTATGCCTTCTTCAAGCATTTTCTCGAATGAGTTTCTCCATTTCAGTCTTCTAAAAATGGGGGTAACAGTATGGTTTCATGTTCACAAGGGCTATGTTTAGTTTTAACGGAATGCGGTGATCAGTGGAACGATGTGGGGGTAGACTATGAGGAATAGCAAATATATTTGCAAAGGAGGAAAGTATGGTGTACAGAGTAGAAGGGGGAGTGGCATCAACCTCTTGGGTGTTGGCTGGAAAAGAGATACGGCTGAAGTGTCCTCTAGAGGCAGTTCCACAACAGGGAGATAGTCATCTAAAAATAGGTGGAGTTGGAATTTGTTATGGCACTACTCCGAAGCTGGCCTAAGGTCATAGCAGTCAAGGTTGCTTTAGGAAGACCATATAGAGTGATGGATGTACCAGCATACTCAAAATGCATCCATAAGGTTTTGTAATCAAAAAGGACCGGGCCAATGGACGCCAGCCATTGCACTCCAAAGACAATGTCCACCCCATATATTGGCAGTAAATAGAGATCCACATTGAACGTGGAGCAACTCAAGGTAATTGGAACATTGGTACACAACCCTGCGCATTGCAAGGAATCACCATTTCCAATGGTAACATTGAGATGATGATAAGGTTCAATGAAAAGCCCCAAGTGTTTAGCCAGTTGAGTCTACAAGAAATTGTGGGTGGAACTATTATACACCAAGATTACTACTAACTGTCCCGAGAGAAGCCCTTGCAATCGCAAGGTGGAAGGAGTAGAATGGCCTTCCAATGCATGGAGGGAAATGGTGGGAGGGTTTTCCGAAACTGGAAGCAAGGAATCTGATTCCTAAGGTAATTCAGGTAGCAGTTTTGGGTTAGATGCCGCACCCTTTGGAAGCTGCACTAAAGCTTGGCCTGAGCCATCCTCCTCTATAAGCATACATAAGAATTGTGGAAGTTTACATCTATGGCCTAGTGTGAATTGCTCATCGTAATTGAAACACAACCCTCGATCACGACGCGCTAACATTTCAGCAGGGGTTAATTTTTTTGATTGGTAAGTTGGGTGGAGAATTGGTATGAAGGTGGGAAATTTTTGGCAGAGTTGAGATGGCGTTAATAGGTGGCTTAGGAGTTGTGGGGCGATGGAAATGAGGTTGCCCCGCATCCAATTTTTCTTCGACCAGTTTGGTCATGCTAATTGCTTCAGGCAACGCAGTAGGCTTCAATAATAGGAGCTCTGATTGAATATCATCCCTGAGCTTAGATATAAAACAATTTAACAGATTAGTAGTAATAAGACCTGGTGTTCGCATGGAGAGGGATTCGAATTTTGTCATGTATGTAGTAACCGTGGAGCTTTGGCGAAGTTTGTACAGTATAGCTTCATGGTTCAAGTAAGATGAAGGTCCAAACCATAGCTCAAGAACCCTGGAGAAGAGCTTCTATGTCGACAATTGACGTGTGGCATGCATCCATTGATACCATTGGAGGGCATCGCCGGATATATAGAACGCAACAATGGTCAATTTATGTTCTGGCGGTGTACTTTTGTAGGAGAAAAATCATTCAATTTGGAATAACCAGGCCACAACATTAATTCCAGAGAAGAATGGAATTTCGAGCTTGGGCAAACGAAGAGAGGGGGAAATCAAGGAATCCGGTGGGGATTGAGGTTGTAAAGGTAGGGTCAGTGCCTAATGAGGAGAAATAACCAATGGAGAAGTTGCGAACACTGGAGGTGTAGAAAGTAGTGGAGGATTTACTGGTGGTTGGGGTTTTTGTTCTATTTGGGCTAACGAGTGTAAAATTTCGGTGAGGGAGTGCTGTGTCTATTGGGTGGTGGAGGTATTTGTAGCGATGCCCTCTTCATGTTGCTGTACGGTCCAGCCATCTCCTACAACTCCTTTGACAAGCCAGCTATGGCGTCTTCCAAGGCTTTATACCACGTCGCCTTTCCCTCCACCATATTTCAATGAGAGCACCAAATGTTGCAAGCAACCTGCTCAATTTCCTGCAAGGATGACGTTCAGGGAAAATGGGGATCAGAGAGGGGAGTCAAACAGAGGGAAGAAGCATGAGAAAGGGGCTTCGAGGGAGAGAAAGAGAAAGGAGTCAGAGGAGAGGAAAAGAAATTTGAGTCATATATTCCTTACCCTGCTCTACCTTGTACATGCCATATATAAAAGATGCCTAACAAAATATATTCCTAACAAACTACAGGTATTAGATGCCTAATTGAAAGTGGGAATATTAACTGAAAATTGGTAAAAATAACAGAAGGAAAAATGAGAAATAATATTAAACGAAATCCTGAAATTTAAGTGGGAATTGGTGCGGCCGTAAGCTCTGCCGAGTGACCAGCTCTCTGGGCGGTGCATTCGGAGTGGTATTCTCATGGAAACCCGTGATAGTGAAATCTTGGTTGATGAGATCTTTTGTTGTTGAAGTAAGCTTAGTAGGGAGAACCTCGTAATTGTCACAATGTCGTTGTCGTTGATGGTGACTTAGCAAAGGATCTTTAATTTGCCAGTTTATTTGTTTATTCGTCAAAGATGTCATTCTACTATTTCATGAAATTCAGTAATACTTTTATCGTGACATGGAGGACATGAATTCTAACAACCAAAACCTCTCTACAACATAGGGTAAGCCTACTTACGCGTGACCCTCTTTAAACCCTATGATGTGAGAGCTTTGTGCATTGGCCACCCCTTTTTCTATTATATTAGCCTGCCAAATTATGGATTCTGCGTCTTACTTAGTTCCTTCTCAGCTTGTTTTATGACTCTCATTGGTGTACCCTTGTGTGATTTTGTTTTGATTCCAAGCTGGTGAGCAATTTTGACTTCCGGTTATATTTTCATTCAAAGATGAGGTTTTATTGATGGATAATTGAATGTTGGCTTGTGAAATGTTGGCAGTGACTTTTACTTTGTTATTAATGTGGCTTCTTAGAAGGAGAAATTGAAAAGGTTTTTTTGGATCCAGTTCAGGTGTAAGGAGTTTCCTGAATGGCTGGTATGGACATACAAAATCCTCTTCTAGAAGAAACCAGTTGTGGTACTCTGCTGCAGCAGTTGCAGGTCAATTGCTAAACATTTTGAATTTATACTTGTCGATCCAAGTTTATTTGATGTACTTCCTCTTGTATTCTGGGAATGCTTTGAGGAACTGATTATGTGCTGATAAATTATATGAGATTGAGTGCAGCAAATTTGGGACGAAGTTGGTGAAAGTGATGATGACCGGGACAAGATGCTTCTACAGATTGAACGCGAGTGCCTAGATGTCTACAAGAGGAAGGTTGACCAGGCTGTTAAATCAAGGGCCCAACTTCTTCAGGCCTTAGCAGATGCCAAACTTGAACTTTCTAGTCTCCTATCAGCTCTTGGAGAAAAGACTGTTGTTGGATTTGTGAGTGTTTTCCGTGACACCGAGTCCTCATCTGTGAACTTTTGGCATAGTGCCTTTGGTTTCTCAGTTGCACATTTTATCAGTTGATTAGAGAGGTGGTATGAATACTGACAACCAATTTTCCCACTAAGTTCTCTTGTTTATTTGCAGCCTGAGAAGACTTCAGGAACAATTAAAGAGCAACTTGCAGCTATTGCACCAGCACTGGAACAACTATCCAAACAGAAAGAGGAGAAACTGAAAGAATTCTCTGATGTACAGACACAGATTCAGAGAATTTGTGGGGAAATTGCTGGAAACTTGAGCTTGAATGATCAGGCACCTGTAGTTGATGAGTCTGACCTATCCTTGAAGAAGTTAGAAGAATATCGTGCTCACCTTCAAGAACTTCAGAAGGAAAAGGTAAATAAAATCTCCATGTCAATCCATTGGTGCCAGTGTTGATTTTTTCTACAGGTGCAATATTGACCACAGTGATATGTGTTTGATCTGAAAGGCTGAACGGTTGCATAAGGTCCTTGAATTGTTGAGCACTGTCCATGATCTTTGTTCTGTCCTTGGGATGGACTTATCCAGCACCGTGACTGAAGTTCACCCAAGCTTGAATGGTTCTACTAGTGTTCAGTCAAAAAGCATTAGCAATGACACCCTAGCCAGGCTGGCAAAGACAGTCGTAGTACTTAAAGAAGATAAGAAACAGAGGCTTCAAAAGGTGAGCAACATCATATTTATCAAACAGGGTTTTACAATTTAACGACCAAGTAACAATGATCTGATCATATGTCATAAGCTTGAAAACATGCTCACTGTCTGTCTCCCACGTTGCCACTCCACTTCTTTTTCCTTGGATAAGTAGACTCATTTGTACTTCTGGCTTTTATGTCTGTATATTTTTATGCACTAAGGTGCATTCTTACTTCTTAACATCTGACTTGCAACTTTTAACCAGACTAACAGATTTGAAGTTTTGTAGGCTTAACTAGTAGAGGTAGTTTATTTTACCCTCCCTTCTCTTGCCTCTATTGTCTTGCATTTGGAATGGGGATTATTCTCCAGTTAATTTGGAACACCTATCAGCTAGTCGTGGTTGTATCTTATGATGTAAGGAATCATATTGGTCTAGTTGGCTTGTAATGTTAACAGGAAAACCTTTCTCCCCTTTTTTTTCGGTTGGGCTGAAATTGATGGTTATATCTTTTCAATTGGGTGGACATATTATATCTTTCTAAATGATGGCCCAATGCATGAGGCTTCCACATTGTAGGGTCTAGGGAGAATTAGATATATGTAATATTGACCTTGTATAGCATATAGACTAATTCTGAGGTTTTAATCCATAACCTTTAGGTTACAATGGAGCAACCTTTGAGTTGCGCTAATATTAACCCTCTTTATGTCTTTCTTCAAGGTATACAGATGTAAGTGGAACTTAGTTTACTGACTCCTCGTCTGTTGAAAACTGATTATTCCGATCTGATTGCATGTGTGTCCTTCAACAGCTTCAAGGGTTGGCTGCTCGGTTGATTGATCTTTGGAATCTGATGGATACACCAGATGAAGTGCGGCATGAGTTTGATCATTTTACCAGTAACATATCTGCCTCAGTAGATGAAGTGGCCATTCCAGGGGTTCTCGCTTTGGATTTGATTGAGCAGGTAATAATGATCCCTTCTTCAACCACATTGCCAGCTGCAAATTACTGAATGCTTGCTGTTTACATGGTCTGCTGTTATTGCATGTTAAGGCTGAGTTGGAAGTTGAGAGGCTTGATCAGCTAAAGTTCAGCCGGATGAAGGAAATTGCATTTAAGAAGCAGGCTGAATTTGAGGAAATATATGCCTGTGCACACATAGAAATTGATACTGATTCTGCTAAAGAGAAAATCTTAGCACTGGTTGATTCTGGGAATGTTGAGCCTTCTGAATTGATTGCTGACATGGATAGCCAAATTATCAGAGCTAAAGAAGAGGCTCTTAGTAGAAAAGAAATATTAGACAAAGTTGAGAAATGGATGTCAGCTTGTGAAGAAGAGAGCTGGCTTGAAGACTATAATAGGGTAACGTTCTCTTCATCTGTTCCCCCCCCCCCTCCTCTTCACCCTCACGCATGTGTGTGGACCTAAATCATCCAACACGTGTCCTGTTGACCTAAATCAGCAGTCCGATGCATAAAGCTGTGTGGGGTCCGAAAAAGGGTTAAATTAAATTGGATCTATTGTATGTGGTCTTACATTGCATTTATACAAGAGCTTGTTTCCACAACTCGAACCTGTGACCTCCTGATAGATAGTGCGACTTGCTGACCTCATGAGGTCTAGTCATGAACCATAGGTGATGGAGGTTTGGTCAGTGATGGATGTGCAAACCAGTGGTGATTGATTTGGTCTAACCCAACTTGCCTGATCATCTGTCCTCCACCGGCAGATGGCTGATGAAAACAGCCAAATCTTCACTGTCCAAAATATTCAACTCGTGTACAAGATTTTAACTTCAGAAATTAGTAAAGATTACCTCCATTCAATATGGAAAATGCCATTTCAGTGACTGTCAATGGGCCCCCCCCCCCCCAAATTTTTTCCGCTTTCCCTTTACCTTGCTCTTGGCTGGGAATTTGTTAGTGCTTTCTCAAGACTTGCATTGCCAGTGTATAATGACTGCCACTGACATAATGTTACTGAACAGGATGAGAACAGGTATAATGCTACCCGAGGTGCTCACTTAAATCTCAAGCGGGCAGAAAAAGCCAGGAATTTGGTAAACAAAATTTCCGGTGAGTTATAGAAATCAAATAAAACAATATGATTTCCGGGTTTCAGATCTCTCCTTTGGATAACTTTGTTTCCCATTTAGCCATGGTCGAGATCTTGGTGGCTAAAACTCGAGCTTGGGAGGACGACCGTGGGCTTGCATTTTCATATGATGGGGTTCCTCTACTTGCTATGCTTGACGAATATACTGTGCTCAGGCATGAAAGAGAAGAGGAGAAGCGGAGATTAAGGGTTAGTTTTGATAACTAAAACCACATTTTGGAGAACTTTTTTAAGCCTTACTTTTATTTTGAGGGGAAAATAGATGTTTGGAGGAAATTACAACTAACTTTTGAGCCAAATTTTCTCGATTTTTCTCCCTTTTAAATTTCTTGGATTCTATTTAAGTTGTCTCGGGCTTTGATTACTGTTGTGGTCTTCCTAGTGGATAGACTTTTATGCTCAATGGCTAAGATTTGAAGTTAAAAATAAATAACGGAGATTAATAATTATTTAAATCATTTGATACAATCTCTACTATTCATTTTCCAATTTCTAATCATGCCTCTTGGGTGGATATGAAAACTATCCACTGAGAAGACCATAACAACTCTCTCGAATGTTATCGATATCTCATTCTAGTACTAGCTTCTAGACCTGATAGTAAATTAGGGATCTTTTCCCTAGTTCTTGACCCTGTTCGGAGATTCTATTCCGGTCACTAGTGCTCCCATTTTTGATTCTTTGTATGAACAAAATAGCATCTAATATGCAAAATATCATTCAATATGTGTCAAGCTCTTGATCCTGCAACAATATCACGATATATTATTATATCAGCCATGGATAAAATATCAGTATTGGCATTGGTCACGGCGATATCATTAATGGATATATTACACAATACAGTAGAAAGGAAAAAATTTTTGAGAATTATACGCTAATATCATATAGCAATATTTGCCGATACCTCGTGATATTGCCGCGGTATCGGCAAATATTGATATGGAGAGCCTCAATAACGATACTTATTGGGATATTTGCATCTACCATATCAGCAATATATTAGTTGACAACCTGATATGTGTTGGCTTTTGGTCGAGCCCCAACAATATGAATAATATATCAAATGATATTGCCCTTTAATTCATGTTTTCGGCTTTGCCGGAAAAAAATTGTGCCATTGCATTCAATACTGACTGATTCTGATATTATAATTTGTGGTCAAATGGTTGCAGTCCATGTTTTTTACACCAAGTTTGAACAATGCAGGACCAGAAGAAGTTCCATGAGCAGATGGCAACTGAACAGGAAGTTGTTTCGGGGCCAGGGCCAAGCCCTGCTAGACCACTTGGCACAAAGAAGGTGCTCGGCCCCCGTGCTAACGGAGGATCCAATGGAACTCCTGGCAGACGGCTGTCTCTAAATGCTCACCAAAATGGTAGCCGCTCTTCAACTAAGGACAGTAAGAGGGACCCACGGCCACAGGCCCATGCAAACTATGTTGCCATTTCTAAGGAAGATTCAGCCTCCTATGCCTCCGGCACCGAGCAGGTTCCCTCGACCCCATAGAAGTGGCGACTAGCTCGGCCCTGTTGTAGAATACCTGTGAAGAGTAAGGACTTTTATCTGTGCTATATTGTCCACAGGAATCTTAAATATTTTATTCTCTTATGTTTTGCTTGTATTAGCTTCATTTCTGGCTCCATAGATTGGTCTTGATTCTCAAATGTTTTGCCATATATTAAGATTCGAGTTTTGCTTTATAGCTCTTTTACAATCTAGCCCATTAATACTTAAACAAAAAGGAAAAAAGAAAAACAAATGAATAAGTTCTTGGGATTGGAAAATGGTCGTAAATTTGAGCAGTGTGTGCCCAAATTGTTCTGTTTTAGAATTGGTTTCCTTAATAATTATATTGTTTTTTTACTTCTTTGGCAAATTCTGCTGCCCATTTAATTGATCAGAAATTGTAATTTTTTTTATTATTTTTCTTTAATAAAAAATAGCTATTTTGGATCTTGTTGGGTTTGGATTATATATAATAAACCCAAAATCGTGTAAGCAAGCTTCGATGTGTTGAAAATGATAACCATCGAAGAAAACAAAAACAAAATGAAGAAATGAATGGAGAAGAACACAATTCTTTTCTCTGTTTTCTGTGTATTGAAAATTTAAACCAATAATCACAGGACTAATAACAACCACTGACTCAATTTTTTTCTATTCAGCAAAAGGAGTTGTGATGCAGTCAAAGAGCCTGTCTTTAGTAATGGTGTTTGCCATCCTTCTAGCCATCGACACATCGGCTTCTCAAGGCTGATGTTCTCGCGTTCATCGTGCGTTCATCAGAATTTGTAACTAGGTTTTGGTATCCAGAGAGGTATCCTTATATTATTGTCGCTCAATTATTTGATTTAGTTACTCATCAAACCTATGATTTTAGGGATTGTAATAGACTCTATCTCACCACCTCTATACTATATGGAGTTTTGAAATAACTAAGAGAAATTTCTAACTTTTCTTAGTGACAATAAAGATTCATAGAGCAGGTAGTTTTAGTCTTTTGTTCTTTGAATGATACGTAAGAATTCTAGAGATTCATAGCATCTCTAATAGTTCGGTAAAAACAAAAATGATAGTTGCTTTGTCGCTAATTCTAGAGACCAATTTAACCAGAAAGCTTGCCATCAAAGAATTTCATCTGTCTTTCAAGACTATAATCATACAGTATTTATATAATATGGAACTGACGTTACAATATAAACTGCAACCCTTACTCCTATCTGGATGGTCGGAAAATATAAAAGAATATTATCAATATTGGCCCTCTATTTGCTAGCCCTATTCCCTTGAGACGGATCTAGTCATGGTAAATGGGACCCAAGTATTTCTTAGTATTCTATAACCTCATATAGCACACGTCCAAAAGAAAAGCGTATATTTTGGTTTCAAGTTTGTGTTAGTTGCCAAACGCATAAATGATTTATTCTAATATTCATCCATGTCATCGATAAAAATATTGGTATCGGCATCAATATCGGTCATAAATATATCAGCATCGGATGTGTTAGGCAATGCATGTTGTTGAGGTTTGACCTATATATACACAACCCGATATAATGAAATAAAATCCAAATCCCCTCATCAAATGTTAACTATCAAACTTGTAAGTATAAGAAACACAATAATATACAATACTTTTAATATAGAAAATTTTTTTTAATTAAGAAAAAAATTACGGGATAAATTTTAAACAAATCCACTATAATAATAATGTGGTTACAAATGACCCATCTAAAATTTATTCACTACAATCTCGAGTAAAGAATGGTTGATTACAACCGCTAACATATCTAATAACCCATAAAAAAATACAACGAAAAATAAAAGTAGTCAAATAAAATACATCCTAGAAATTTACTCTAAAGTAACATACCCAACATTGACAAAAAATAGAACTTAAATCGGATATCAATCAGATGTCGAATTTTTTCCCCTTATCTCTTTTTCTCTTCTTTCTTTTGTGCAGTGCTTCTCATATGAGAAATGATTTTTGGATTATTCTAAAATTACGTCGGGCGCAATTTTATATTAGAGACAGTGCACGAGCGCCCTTTCAGGCGCACCTTGAGTGGCCCCATTCTGGAATTGGCGCTTATGCGTACAATAGGCGCCTGTCACACGCCACTCTGCTAATCTTCGACCAATCCTCGGGTTACTCTTGTATGAATATCGTGCGACTCTTCTGTATGTTTTACTACTTGGATGACACTCAACCGATCTTCGATCAACCATCGCATGAACATTATGTGATTTTTCGATAACTATCCATTTATTGTAGCACTTGTAAGAAAATGACCAAAATTCAGCATGTATAAGTATCAGACATATCAAAAGAGAAATATTTTTTAAAAAATTACAAACTAACAGTCAGATATTAACAAATATATCGATAATATAATAATAAATCATACGTCATAAAACAAGTATTATTTCAAAGGAGATCCAAATACAACACCCAAAGCGGATACTGAAGCTATCATCTGCTTTTTCTGGCATAAAAATTAGCTAAAGAAACCTGAAAGCAAGTTGGAAAATGCAATCCCAGTAGAATAAATAGGGACCCTCCTTACATAGAGATGGAAGGAGGCCATTGATGCCCTTTGATGAAGAAGAGGTGAGGATGCTGAATGATTGGAGAAATTGAAATTTTAGCGAGGTGAAAGTTGTGCCCTCTTTTAACCCACTCTTGAAATGATGAAACCCTAAAATATGACTATGATTATGATTACTAAAAATGGTGGTTGAAGATGAAACCCTAAACATAATTAGTGCCCAAATGGCATCAATTAGTGGAACAACTCAACTCAAATTTTAGGGATCAATTGAAATTGGATTGTGTGAGTGAATGACCATGTTTGAATAACATGCAAATACAAAATATAAGCATTAATTGTAGATGTTATTGGAATGGTGAAACAAATGGTAGCTTAAATTTTGATGTGACTTAGAGCATTGGCATCAATTTGTTTAAATAAATGTTTATATCTAAATTTAGATAAAAATATCTGATCAAATCGTCTAAGTTTTTTTTAGACTTTTAAATTTTAAATTTTACGAATAAAATGACTCAATTTTGACGTTCTAAATTCTCCCTATCCATAAATTATAATATGCTAGACTTCTGTCTCCTTTCTTCTTCTCCCACTCGTGCTTTCTATTCGTGTTCTCTTCTCTCTCTTTTGATACTCATCTTCACTTTGCCACCGTCGTTGCCATTTATTTTAACTTTGATTCACATTATTTTCATATTAATACGTTTACTCATTTAATCTGCCTGATATATTTTAAAATTAGGACCCTATTTCATACAAAACCTAAAACATGAATCTATTATGGATTCAATTCAGCTTAATTCTTC
>JAODPA010019430.1:0-13077 GCA_025585075.1 Nepenthes mirabilis | reverse complement strand
ATAAAAAGCTTACCCTTAACACAGTTTTACCAAAGCGGCTTTGGCCTGGTGGTTAAAAGGAAAAAATTCCTCGTTCCCCACCCAGGTTCAATTCCCCGCGGCGGTATCAGTGGTACTGTGCCTCCCAAAAAACCCTTCGGGGTTTCTGGGTTATGGGGCCGCAATGCGGTGGGGCCAGTCACTTAAAAAAGCTTACCCTTAACACAGTTTTACCGAATGCGGGTTCGGCCTGGTGGTTAAACACATTCATATGTGCCTCCCCCACCCAGGTTCGATTCCCCGCGGGAGGTATCTAGTGGTACTGTGCCTCCCAAAAAATCCTTCGGGATTTCTGGGTTATGGGGCCGCGTGTGCGGTGGGGCCAGACACTTAAAAAAGCTGACCCTAACACAGTTTTTTGTTGCTGCTAGATGGTATTTGCGAGAAGTACCTATGGCCACGATCTGGAATTTTGGATGCTTATTGTTTCTGAATTTGCAGTGAAGAATAGCTGCTGATGTAGGAAGTGCTATAAAGCCTCCCTAGACCACTGTCACTATTGCCTCTTGTGATTACTCACAATGCTATTCATGCGAGCTGTGGTCTAACTGCAAAGGATGCAGTTTCCTTGATGGCTGATCCTTTTGACCGGATTGTGTAGCACTGCCTGCTGTCAATTTTGGATTAATTGCTGATTCTGCTGCGTGTTGAAGTTGGGCTGCAGTGTACTTCTATGGTGCAGTTTTGCAGAATGCAGAACCTGTTGTTGTGCTGTATTGCAACCTTAGGATGGGCTTGCTTTTTGGTTGATGCTTTCATTTGCTTCATTGCAAGTGCCTTTTTTTGTTGCTGTTTCCATCTGCTGGTGGACGTTGCTCCTGCAGCAGATGGCATGGTTTTGGCATGCTTGGAGGAGGATTGGCTAGAGCTGGCGATTTATGAGGCCAGTCTCTGGATCTGATGATGGAATGATGCAGCATCCGGGTGGTGTGCTGGAAGGCAGCTGATGCCGGTTTCCTGGCTGGAGGCTGGATTTCTGTTGCTAGAGCAGTACAGAGCCGGCTGAATCTTCTCTTGGCCGATGTATCAGTCGATGCTAAATCGGATGACCTGGATGTGGATGCTTGTTATCCTGGATATTTTTTTTTGGTTCAGTGGGGTGGACCCGCTGTTTTGTGATGTAATACTTTTCATTTACTATAGGTTCTGTAGAACGTTGGCCTCCTAGAGGTCTGTTATGTACCTCCGTTTGTACTTATCGCTCGGGGTATGCCCTAGCGGGTTATGTTTTTACTCCCAAGTCAAAATACTTTGAGTTAAAACATCAAATTTGTAATTTTTTCTCCCATCAATCCAAAATTCTTACTTACCAAAAAAAAAAAAAAAAGCCACATGCAACCCGGCCTAAAAACACATACACAATAAAATAGCTTTAACAGATTTATTCAGCAACAAACCTAGAGCAAACTGAAATCCCACCATTCCAAAATCAGAAACAAACAACAGAGGAAATTTCAAACGCCAGCAGCATAGTCCTCGGACTAGTTTTACACACGCCATAATACATGCATTGCTCCACAACATTTGGCCAAGAAATCACCACGGCTCAAGCAGTAGCATCCATGAGCATAGGGGTCTCGGACTCATCCTTCTTGCCTCGGTCGAGAGCAGCACGCCTATAGCCTCTCGGACAAGTCTACACCAAAAGAAGGATGCCAGTGATGGCAACACGACTCCTTCAGTAACTCAACCCAACAAATAGGATAAACTGCTCTCCAGCATCAGCAAATCGCCAAGAGCCAATACACAGCAGAATGGAGCCTGCATCCTATCCAGCTACCTGTAACACCGGCACAAACCTTCAGCAGGGGAGCTCACAATATCACAAAAAGACACTACAACCTTTCCAGCATCTGCACCCTCGATGACAGGGGCAAAATAGCAGGGCCATTTAAATGGCTAACAAATGCACAGAGCTGAATCCGGCATGATCAGCAAATTAGCCCAGCTCCACATCGGGATCAACTGCTCTCCAGCATCCGCAGGGCACAAAACCAGTAGCATCAACCTTCAGCAGGGCAGGACCAATTTTCGCCCTCAGTAATTTTCTAACAAATTTGTAGAAGGAAGTAGCAAATTTCCCCTCACAGCATAAATCAGCAGGAGGAGTTTTCCAGCAGGGTTATTACTTTTCAGCAAAGAAAGAGATATAATGACCTCCCAAAAACCAGCCAATAGAGCACTCTTCCTCCCAATTCAGGAAGCATAAGATCAATATGCTGACTTTTATGAAATTCCCTCCTCAAATGGTTGAATGGATCTGCTAGTGTATCACCACTCCTTTCTCCATCAATATAAATGGGAAAGCAGTCGGCTTCTTCAAGGGAGGCAAAGGCCTCCGTCAAGGTGACCCTATATCTCCATACTTCTTTGTACTTGTTATGGAGGTTCTGAATGGTATTATTGATGTAAAGGCAAGGTGGGATGACAATTTTAAATTTTATTGGAAATGTGATGGGACTCAAACTGTTATGCTAGCCTTTGTAGATGACCTCCTTCTCTTCTCTCATGCTAATGTCAATGCTATCCGAATCCTTAAGGAATGCCTTGGAGAGTTTCGGATGATATCTGGCCTCTCGACAAACACGAACAAGAGTGAAGTGTTTATCTACTCAAAAGACAATGCTCTCCACTAGGACATTGCTGGTATTATGGGATTCAAAGTGGGCAAACTTCCCATTACATACTTGGGAGTCCCACTGATCACCACCAGACTCTCAATCTTGGACTGCAATTCTCTCACTGATAGAATTACCCGTCGGATCAAGTCTTGGAAGAATAGGTGGCTTTTGTTTAGGGGGTGTTTGCAACTTGTCTCCTCTATCCTTTCGTCCATCCACCTCTATTGGGCATCAATTTTCATTCTGCCCCAGGCTTTCTCAAAGCGATCGAATGCCACATTCGACTCTTTCTTTAGAATGGCTCTACTGAAGGAAAGATAAATGCAAAGGTAGCATGGGATAACATATGCTACTCGAAAAGCGAAGGTAGGCTTGGTCTTAAAAACATGCAGGCTCAGAATAAAGCTCTCATCTGCAAGCTGTTATTGCGTATCATCTCTAAGGATTCTGAGTCGGCCTGGTCCTCCTGGATCCATAAAAAAAGAATTAGGGATCGGTATATTTGGACGTTAAAAGTCCTGGACTCAGCCCCTGGAGCAGGAGGAAGATTATGAAGCTCCGCCCCTTTATGTGCATTCACACCACTAAGTCCATTGGCGATGGTTCTAACACATTCCTCTGGCATGATAACTGGCATCCTCTGGGCCCACTGAGTGAAGTAAGTACTGATCATACCCATCTGGTCTCTGGCCTGCCTTGGGATGCAAGGGTCTCCGTTATTGTTAGGGATGACTATTGATCTTTGCCTAATCCTTATGATTTTGAAGTTTCTCATCTTACGGAGAATATGCCTCCCCATCTTCCTAACACTAACCAAAAAGATTCTGTGCGATGGGATGGAAACGCCAATGGCAAATTCTCAACTCGGTCTGCTTATAGTATCATCCATCCAGGGCCACCTTAGTGTGGGGCCCTTCCCATATCCCTGCTCATGCCTTTACTCTTTGGCTGGCCATTAGATGTAGACTAAGTACCCTTGATCGCCTCCATGGTATTCCCAACCTATCTCCTAACTGCACTTTCTGCAAACGGGCAATGAAAATCATGAGCATCTGTTCTTCTCCTGTCCCTTTTCGACATCCTTATGGAACAAAATTCAAAGACGTGCAGGACTTCACTAGCCGTACCCTGAGTGGTCCCAGAATATCTTTTGGGCTGCTCAAAGATGGAAATGGAAAAGTTTGTTGGCCCTGTCTAAATGTCTCTCTCTCACGGCCACGATCTACTTCATTTGGAGGGAACGCAACAATCGCATTTTTCAAAATTTTCCCCCTCAAGACATTTCCCTTACCTTTTCCGTGATATTCAATGTCGTTCGGAATAAATTGAAAACCTTTGTGAAAGCTGACAGGTGTGTTCCTCGAACGAACCTAATTTGATAGAACTTATATAAAAAAAAACAATCCATCCATTTATTTCACTACGGAGCTCAGATCTTACAAAAAAAAAAAAGCTCTCCTTTTATCTCATTGGGTGATGGTCTCTCTCTCGGCTGGCAGCCTGCGGGGTTTGTACCATCTCTTTTTTTTTTTGGTAAGTAGAAACTGTGTTAACGGTAAGCTTTTTATAGTGACTGGCCCCACCGCTTCGCGGCCCCATAACCCAGAAATCCCGAAGGATTTTTTGGGAGGCTCAGTACCACTTTATGCTTCAGCGGGGAATTGAACCCGAGTGGGGGAGGCACACTTCCGTGTGTTTAACCACTCCGCCAACTCCCGCGTCGGCTGTACCATCTCATTTTGCAAACCTCTTTTTGTTACTTTTAGACGTTTCATCAGTATACATCTGCTTCGTGGCATGGAAATAGCCCATTAGACGTGGGCCTCTTGTTTTTTTATTTCATTAAAATATTATCTGATTTTAGAGCATTTAAGAATGGATTTTGAAAATTAGATGAAAATAAGGAATTAATATTAGTGGTTTGTTTTGGTTTTCCTGGCAAGCATTGGTCCGTGTTTGGTGCTGTTGAGAAAACGCAGGCTGATTCAGTGTTCTCATGCTAGCGTGATGCGACATATTTTGTTTCCTCATGTTGCAAAATTGGTAGTGATTTGGATTGGGAGACCACTTGCTATGCTGACGCGATGGTAGTGATATTGCTGTCCCGGTCGATGGGGTGTTGCTGGCTTGTTTACTGCAAACCCGCCTAGCTGCCAAGTTGTTGACGGATGCACCTGGTGTTTTTTGTTATTCTATGTTTGATGCCCATGCTGTATGATCTCTCTTGCTGCAAGCTAGATGGCATGATGGGTATACTAGCGATGCTGGTATCCGAATGTCCCATTGCTTTTTGCCCCTGGGTGATGGTGTCGATGCTTGTTCGGCTTCTACATTGGGTGGTCTATTTTATCGAGTGGCTGTTTCCTCCCAGCATGCCTATGATTTTGCTTTACCACGACCCTTCCTTTTGTAGTATGGAATTCCCGCGGATGTTGATCAAAAGTGCCATGCAGGTTACGGGGCTCTTGCTTTCTCATCCTGCTGCAGACTTTGGGGGTGTAGATGGAGTTCCCCCTGTTCTTGTTTGCTACTTTTGTGGTATCTTTTTATTTATACTTGTATGGCTTGTATGGCTTTCATTTGATGATATTTGTCCTTTTGTAGGACTCTTTTGTGTTTCTTTTGGCTGATCGGCAAATGCCATCGCATCTATGACTATATTCCAAGTCGAAAAAACACTTGGAATTAAATCATAGGTTGTATTTTTTTCTATTCTTTTTTCAATAAAATTGACTTACTTACCAAAAAAAAAAATTGGTCTGTGTTTGGGCTGTTTTCTGTCCCCCTCTTTTGGCTTTTCACTCACACACACACATCTTCCCCCTACCCCCCTCAAAAAAAATATTTTTTTCCTAATGGAATGAAATTATTCTGGATGCTCCAGTTCGCTGGTTAGATCAGCTGCTGGGTGCTACTCCATTTAGGTGCACTGTTTCTGTGTTAATGGAGGCTACCTCCTGGCTTAGTCTAGCTTCTCCACCTAGTGAAGATCCCTAGCCCACCTGTGAGGACTCCTTGTGATGCATTCTCAGTCGCGGGTGCCTAGCTGCCGGATACATATGCTGGTATCATCTTTGGGGACTTCCTTCCGGCTGCTAATCCAGCCATTTGTTTGGTGAATGTAGCTACTGCTGATGCATAGCCATTGGATTGGTGGTGGATCTCCACATGATGGCTTTGCTGATAGTGGTGGTGTAGGGCGTTGCTCATCTGTTGATACCGTGTGGATAGCGACCCTTAATATTTAGTTTTGTTTCCTTCTCATACATGCTGATTCATACTACTGTTTCTAGTAGCCGTCCTACAGGGCTGTGGAGCAGTTACCGAATGCTGTTTGGTGGGTAATGGGGCTCTGATCCTGCTGGCCTCTATTGTGCCGAGATCAGTAAGTAATGCAGGGTTGTGATCTTTTCAAGGTGGCAAGGAACTGGGCCGATGATCCTCCCCTTGGCATTCTCCACTACTCAGAGCTGCAATCTGAGGCTTGGGCTAGGCTCTTTTGTATGCATTGAGGACCCTTTGATGCACTGGATCGAAAATGCAGTATGTGGCTGCTCATTATGGAGTCTTTTTTTGCAACAGCGCTGAAGCATTCCGTTGCTGATCAAAAGAAAGCTCCTTTCATGCTAAATTTTGATGCAGCCCGTATCAGCTCACTGCTGTTTTGTTTGCAACTTATCCTTTACTGTAGATTATTGATGCAGTTTGGAAGTTTGCTGTCAAAATCTGATGTGGGCTTCTGAAGCAGATGGCATCCCTCTGTTCTGTCTGTAGTTTGTGTTTGAGATGCAAGCCTTTGTTGCTGTAAACCGAGGAGCACCTACAGGTTAATAGCTGATATATGCTGCTACTATCCTGTGTTAAAATGTGTTGCTGCTGATTTAGGATCTGGGATTTCTAAGCTCAGATGTAGAAATTTTGTGTTGTTGGTGTTTGTTGAAGGCCGAGAGAACTGAGCCGATGTTGGAAAGAGCTGTGATGTTCTGGGCGGCTGTAGAAATGTTGCCAATTTTTTGGTTGTGAAATCGGTGGAGAATTGCCCGAGATGCTGTGGCGCGCTTCTCTCATCCGAGGTTGGGATGAAGAGTCCGTTGTTGCTCTACTCATAGCCATGATGCTGATCTTACCCGAGATGATGAGGCAGAGAGCTGTGAGCAATCTTAGTCTGAGGTCCTTAGATGATGGTTGGTGTAAATGTTATCTGAGGTGCTGTGGGCACGTTTCTTCTCATCCGAGGTGGTATTAATCCAGCCCATGATGTTGTTCATCCGAGGTGGTGTTAAATCCAAGATGGTGTAAATGGACGAGTTGCTATTTTGCCTACGTTGATAGAATCGGCGTGAGCACAATTAGATCGTAGTCCTTAGTTGTTGGAAGGTGTTTTCCAACCAGTGATAGTGGTCACTGGGGATCAGATACATCGACAGGTTGACATAGGCAAGTGGCCGGTCTGGGTTTAGGCTTCTTTTGCCGAGTGTTCCTTTTGTAAATTTACTTTGGTCTCCTAATATGCGGCCGGTCCGGGTTTAGTTTTTTTGCATGTTTTTTTCCATTTTGTTATCTTACTTCGTTCTCATGATATGATTCATGGAGGTGCTCGGGAATGCCCTAGGATCTATGTTCTACCTCTAAGTCAGTAAAACACTTAGAGTTAGAACATAATTTTGTACTTTTCTTTTACTTTAATACACTTTTACTTACCAAAAAAAAAAGTCCTGGACATAACAGCTGATAGCTCCTTGGCCTAATGTTTCTCGGGCTCAACTATAGTTGGGGCATGTCCCTGCCTACCGGATCTATGTCCTTTAAGCAACTTATTGATGGTTGAACAGGAATAAGTCGGATGAGGGGGGTGCACGCACTGGCTAGTGGAGCTAATCTCCGAAGCGGCACTAGAAATGATGGGGTTAGTTTTATCAAGAGTTGCTAGGATTATTTTTGGGTCTTGGACCAGCTTCTCTGACATACTGAGAGAACGATCATCTTCTTCCGGGACGCCATTAGTGGATGAGATTTCATTCCTACACCCAATAATAACATTATTCCTACCCAAAGGCATCGTCAAGTAAACTTTCAGTTCTAACTTTTGTCCTGCATCCGGTCTCCTTGGTTTCTAGATCACCCAAGAAGTGATCCTCATTCCTCGCCTCTGGAACTTACTTACCAAAAAAAATAAAAATTCCTCGCCTCTGGAATAATACAATCATTTATATTTGGCGTATTGATGTCATGACTCCCTGGGCTTGGTAGAGGTTGGACGATCGCATCGTCAACCCCTTCCTTATTGCTATCATCCAAGCAACTCACATGTTGGTCATCATCCACAACGTCATTTAGGGCCCCGAAGGTGTTGGAGCACTGGACTGATCCAGTTGATGGTCCCTCGCTCGTGGGTTTTTTAAGTTGGGAGCCATTCTTGGAGGATGCACCTCGGGGAGATGGATCTTTCAAAACCCGACCTGTAGGCCTGTAAGTCTTCTCTATTTTGCATTGGAAAAGAGTGTGCCCCATCCAATTACACCAGCTATAGTGGCCAGTTTCCTTTGATATTCAATTTGAACCTCATAGAAGGAATCATTAGATAGCACAGCTTGGTCACTAGACCTAATGCGCACCGTGGAAGGCATCGATGCGTCCGCACCCAATTCCACACACACGCGGGCATAGTTCATACGCTCCATTTTCTTTTTTTTGGTAAATAATTAAAATGCATTAAATTAAAATAAAGATATAAAAACTTTGTGGTAACTCCAAGTGTTTTTCTGACTTGAAATTAGAACTAATACATTGGGGCATACCCCAAACCTCATGAACATGTCATGAAAACATAGAAGTTACCTTTCACAAGTCATGAGCACGACTTAACACTATTCAGGAGTAACAAAAAAAAATAAGGAAGCAGCATTGTTAATTTTTTTGGTAAGTAATTAAGATTAGATTAAATTAAAACACAATAAACAAAACTCTATTCTAACTCCAAGTATTTTGCCGACTTAGAGTTAAAATAAAGCCGCTAGGGTATACCCCGAGCACAACGTGAAAGAAACATGGAAAAGAAAAACGAAAGGCTGGATCACAAAGAAAAAAAAACACACGTCCATCCATCTGTCTTCAAACCCAATAGTCGCCTCAATACTGAATAACTGCACCAGAGAAATCTTCCAGCTTCTACGTCACATCCATTGACAATTTGCTGAAAACCAGGAACATGAGAGAGAAGGACCGGTGTGATCATTGTAGTCAATCATCCACGTCGGACAAACCGGCAGCAACAACAGGGCTAAGCAAAATAACAATCCTGCCTTCTGTCACAGCAAGAAATAGTAAACAGGAATAAAAATAGCTAATTATGTGGAATAGGAGAGTTTTTCTTTCTACTCCTTTTAGATTTTTGAAGGCTAGAGATGGAGCTCCCTCCGTCTTTAGGAGATGGCAAGCTGTCAGTGGAGAAGGGAGGAAGAATAACCAAACGATCTCGAGGATCGTCAAATTTCTTACGCATCTTTGCAATATTCTTACGGAGTATGCCAATACTGGTACAAGGCATTGGTACACCTCCAGGCGGATCAGCTGGGACACCATCATGAGAAGAGCCTACTTCCGTAGAGCCAATAACCTCATCATGACAAAGTGATCTACCAAGAGCAGCCAATCGGTCCTCAGTAGAAATGGGTTGCAAGGATAAAGGGGGTGCACCTTTGCCAGGCTCGACAGCCTCATCAATTTCAACCCCTTGCTTTGTTATATCAGCATCTGAGGTTTTAATGTGGCCAGCAGCATGGAGGCGCTCTCCATTTTCCTTAAATCTGCACAGCTCGGAATATGAGAGCAGCACATGCTCGTTCCTTGGATTCGAACCAGCATCAATATCCACATCACCTATAAATGGATAAATCATCTGATGGAAGCCTTCCAAATGAGTTACGTGACTCCTTTTTTTTTTGGTAAGTATGAGTTAGGTGACTCCACCGGGGGGAGAGAGCTGTTCACATCCAATTGGGCGCTTCTGTTGCTGGAATTTTTGGTAAGTAATTAATTTGAATTAATAATAAAAGTAAGTACAAAAAAATATGATTTAACTCCAAGTGTTTTGCCGACTTGGAGATTGAGCATAAACGATAGGGTATTCCTCGACCACCACCATGAAACAAATCATGAGACCGAAAGAAAACAAAAGGAAAAAACCAGCTAGGTTAACGACATCTGAACCAGCCACATAACAACATCTATCCATTCAGTAGAATTAGAACCAAACCGGGAGCCACAAACAAAAAGCATCAAGCCGCCATAATCAACTGCTGAGTCAATGTATATCAGTCCAACACACATCTGAAATTAGCAGCTGCAATTTAATTCATCATCATAAATCTAGGCTCACGGCAGCAGCTACCAAGTTTTACAACATCACTTACCAAAAAAAAAAAGTTTTACAGCACCATGGACAGCTTTCTGCACCACGGCTTAGTCACATCGGTAAGGAGACATGAAAGGTTGGACTGGCAATCACCTTTACCGGCTAGTAGGAGATCGGAGCATCTTTTAATTGTGTTGGCTTGTCGGCTAGAGGAACACCTGCACAACATCTCGGTATAGCAGGCTTTGTTTTTCCATCTCTTACTATTGCATAATTTCACTACAGCCGAAAGGGGTCTTAGGCAAAAATATATAGACGCTGCAACATCACATGGCCCGCAATCAACAGGGCATTAGCAAGTCTATGGGCGGCACTGTTGCCAGCCACAGCACTGATCCAATTCAACACCTCGGAAGGAAAACCAGTCTAAACTCACAGCCGCACACCACCATTTAGCAAAAAGTATCTGCATCACACCTACAATACTCACACTTAAAAACAGCAGCCGATAAGTTTTTTTTTTTTTTGGTAAGTAAACAGCAGCCGATAAGTGTAGTTTCATTAGTCATTGAGTATGTCAGATTCCAGCAGAAATCAACAGCCCAACTCCAAGGGAATCAACAAGACTCACAGCAGCAGCAGCAAACCGGCTAGCAGGAGATAGGATTGCAGCACTGTATTATGCAGATTTTCGCCAGAGGATCTCCTCGATCACCAAGAGGCATCACTTGACACCAAATAAATGAACGAAAGCAAGGACGCAACTTTACTATAGACAACTACACTGCTGATGGGGAAGTAAGAAAGCCAGCATCACAGAATCTGATACAGAGCTTCAACATGTACAACACACACAACTGAGCTAATAGCTGTGTGAAAGCACCAGCTTTAGCTAGCAACAGTATGGGGACTTCGACATCACCAACAGCCTACCACCCACCAACAGCCAAAATACTAGGTACAAATTCACTCTGACAGCATTGCACCAGTAGCAACGCACTGCCAGAACGATGAGAGTAGCAGCAAATCTCCTCAACATTCAGCAAACAGATGAATGACCTGATACAGCAGCCGTAGGCATTTGCAAACCAAACCTAGTTCCACAGATTGGCTACAAACCAAATCAACAATGACTTACACTATGTCAGACTTGCAGAATCCCTTGGCATTTGAATACCGTACACTCCCAACAAATCTGCAGCAATACACAGAAGCACCAGGTGCGAAATTTGATCACAAGCCAACAGCTATGCTTCATCAGCAGCTCATTGCCACAGGTAATCAAGAGAGGAGAAGAGCATCCTTGCATGTGCTATTTTGGATCAACCTTATGCTGATGCTTATAATGCGGAGCATCACAATTGGCTCCATTTGTCAATGTAAACCCAGCATCACCAGGAGGAGGCTGTATCACTTCCGGAGAGATGACCTTAGCATTTTTGCCATCCAGGGGTTTTGGGGCCATGGTAACCGGAGTACCAATCTTTTTTTTTTTTTTGGTAAGCAAGTAATTTGGATTAATGGGAGAAAAAAATTACAAATTTGATGTTTTATCGCCAAGTATCTTGACTTGGAGATAAAACATTACCTGCTGGGCCATACCCCGAGCAACAAGTACATTCGAAAGTACATGAAAACCTCTAAGAGGCCAACGTTCTACATAAACAAAAGAAGATGAAAAAAAGGTACATCGCAACCCAGAGGGGAAGCATCGCTTTCCAACCCCCTGTGACCAAAACGACAAATTCGGAAGATCCCTCCGCAAGAGGCACATCGGACCAATTTGCACTCCGGCAGAGGAGCACTCCGCCGCATTGCACTCCGTCCAAAATCACTCCGGACCAATACGCACTCCGGCAAAGAAGCACACTGGCACATTGCACTCCGTCCAAAATGCAGTCCGGAATTTACCACTCCGGATTTTGTAACACTCCGTCCCAAGCAGTCCGTCCTGCGTCAGACCGTCCCAAGAACTCCGTCCAAATCATAACGGAAATGCACTCCGGAGTCCGTTACAAGCACTCCGTCCAAATCACTCCGGCCTCCGGATACTTACGCATAGCACACCGGATTTATGCCACTCCGTCATGGGCACTCCGGCAATTGTTGAACTAAGGGGCATTCCACCAAGGAAAAAGGGAAGCGACCCAATCACAAAGCTCCGGACTTATTGGAGACATCCACGACGGCCACTCCGCCTTTTAACTCTACTCCGGCTTTCAAAGGCAAATTGCCACTCCGTCCTTAAAAGGGCAAAAGGCCACTCCGGCCTAAGAATACTCACCGCATAATGCAATCCTGAAATTCCACTCCGGACTTAACATCGCACCGCCACAGCAGACCGTCCAATACAGTCCGGTATTCATGCGCATTCCTAGTAAGGAAACGAACACCGTCCTAAACATGCCACTCCGGCATATAAAAACAAAACAAATTTTAAAAAACAAAACAAATTTTGCCCTCCGTCCAAAGAAAATAAAACACTCCGACAAGAGCCGTCCACTCCGTCCAGTAAGAGCAAGACACACTCCGTCCAAATGCACTCCGGAACTCAATGCACTCCGGAATAGGAAGTCCACTCCGCCCTAGGAGAACAAGAAGCACTCCGTCCAACAAGGACACTGGTTGTGTAAAGAGCACCAGCCACTGTCACTCCGTCCAGAAGCAAACCGTCCGGTGACTCCTTACCCTCCAGCGAACCGGCAATATGCACACAAAAGACCACAAACGAGTACCAAGGCAGCAAAGCATTCCGGAATCAACTGACTCACATGCACTCTGGCAAAAATGTTGCACTTCGGACTCAACTGATATTCATACCGTCCAAAAGCGCTCCGGAATCAAGGCACCGGCAGCGCCAGATTTTCATGAATGAGAAGTCCGGCTTTTAGCAGCTTTACGACGCCGCCCAGACTTGTACTGACGCCAGGATTCTTCAATTGGGGTCTTAAAAGCATTGCCGTGCAGCCCAGCTAAAAAGTCACTCTGATTATCAGTCAGAAAACTCGGCCAATTTAAAGCCGAATTCAGCACGGAAGACAGGAAACCAAACACAATCTTCTC
>JAODPA010019419.1:0-38156 GCA_025585075.1 Nepenthes mirabilis | reverse complement strand
ATAATAATAATACGTGGAAATAACAATTCCCGTATAAGTGGTAGGAATTATTATTCTCACATTTGTGGGAATAATAATTTTCAGGAATAATAATTTTCATCCTACCACTAACCAAACGAAAGAATTTCTATTTCTGCGAGAATAGGAATTTCATTCTCCCTCAATTCTTGCAATCAAACAATGGGTTAGTAGTTTTATTTTCTTGGATATTTGTATGATGTATTAATGAGATGATAATTTATGATTGAAAAATGTTAAAATTCATAATGGGTATTTAATGGCTTTGTGGTTTAAGGTTTTCCGCTTGAGTGGTCTAAGCTGAGTTTGATAATTTAGGGTTGAGTCACCCCATCAAGAACAAATTGTTGTTTTTAATCAGCTAAAAGAACATTAAGTTTAGTTGAGCCAGGAGAACTAGAGCCATACTCATCACAAAGATTATCAGGAACCTGCTCCTACATGATATTAAAATCTTCACCGAACAAAAGAAGCAATCAAAATCCTCCCAGCCAAATAGGTTATACAATGTCATCTAAACATTGATGATAACAATAGAAAGTACAGATCAAAAGTGAGTTTCAATACACAAGATTCCCACGTCGAGAGGTTTGGAGAGGGTCATACAGCCTTAGTCGTAAATTAGAGAGGTGGTTTAACTAGTTTAAACTCGCAGTCTATGGGCTATATTAGAACAACCTAAATATTAGGCCAAAACTCACCCACAATTCTAACACAAACTAAGATAAGTCCTAGTAGTACCACGGATCATTAAAACTTTATTGTGATCAAACTTAATTTGCCAGTACTTACCAAAAAAAAAAATTTGTCAGACATTTTATCTTTTACTAGAATAATTTACCTACTAATTATTATAATACTGCATTATATTAACGACTCCCTTTCTACCACGTTGGAAACCACTCCCGTAAAGAAGTTTCGGTCAACATAGTTGACCGGATGGACGGTCAATATGGTTGACCGGATGGACGATCAATATGGTTGACCGGATGGACGGTCAATATGGTTGATCGGATGGACGGTCAACAGCGGTCAATATGGTTGACCGGCTAAAAGTTCAAGTTGACTAGTTTGGCTGAGGGTTCTCAGAACAATAATGAGGACGGTCAACAGGACGTTGACCGGTCTGAATGGGAGGACGGTCGACAAGGTTGACCGGCTTATTAAGGCAACACAGAACACCTGCTATGTCTGAAAAGGGATAGGTTGACCTGCCTGTTTAGGTAACCTTGAAAACTCAAAACAGCAGATCTATCTGCTGCTGCAGGCATTTGCCACCTGTTGCTAGTCTGATACATGCTTCTTGGAAACCGTGCACCAACCATGGAGTAAGACGTGGTGATACAGCTGCTACTAGTATTGTATATATTCTTATATATATGTGTGTGTATGTAAGCAGACTGGGCAGGAAGAACAGAGTAGAAGTAGAGTGTGAGTGTGTGAGAGTAAGAAAGAAAAACAGAGGAGATGAAGAAGCCCAACTGTGTGTGTATTTTCGCCTCCTGTTTCTATAATCTCTATCTCATATATAGCGCAATTTTACGGACTTAACGTCTCTTGGTTTTTTCCTTGATTTATAAGGGTTTTTCACGTAAATATTGGTTGTCATTATTCTTACTTCCATTCATTCTCTTTGTTTCCTTTGTGTCTGTGTCGGTCAGCCGCCCCATTTCTGGCTAACAAGTGGTATCAGAGAACAAGGTTGAGAACTTTGTTCTAATGGCGTCGGCATCATCAAAGAATTTATCGTTCAGCGTTGAGCAGTTCAACGGGTAGGGTAATTTCATTCTCTGGTAAGAAAGGGTGAAAAACGTTCTCACCAGAGAAGAGACGATAAAGGCACTGAAGAAAAATGATAAGAAGCCTGCAAACATGACCGATGATGAATGGCAAGACAAAATAGATCTTACAAATTGCACTATCAAACTGTGTCTGACGGACAACACTCTCCAGGAAGTGCTTGGCTTGACTGATCCAGCGGAAGTCTCGGAGAAGTTGGAGAGCCGGTATAAGTCCAAATCTTTGACAACCAAACTACATATTAAGAAGTAATTTTATGGCTTACGGTTGTCGGAAGGAGGAAGTTTCGAGAAGCACTTGGACGAGTTCAACAGGATATTGACGCAGATGTCCGCCCTTGAAGAAGAAATCAAGGAGGAGGACAAGGCGTTGATCCTGCTGGCTTCTCTGCCGGCCTCCTATGATTATATTGTCACAACCTTATTGTTTGAAAAGAATACACTAAAGTTGGATGAGGTTATTGTTTCCCTACTCATGAATGAGTCAAGGAGGTCACAAGGGACCTCGATGTCTGAGGTACTTTTGACTGAATCTATTGAAGAAGCAGAGGCCGTGGTCAAAAATAAGGAGAGAAATCACGCAGCAAATCAAGGTCAATGTATCAAAACCTTGAGTGCCACCACTGTGGCAAGAAGGGCCACATTAAGAAGTGTTGCTTCAAATGGAAGTGAAAAAATGCGGAAAAAAAAAAGGTGACAGTGGACGGGCGGAGAAAAAGTCCTCCGTCTCAATAGTCACAGTAGGCGGTTTCCTGCTAACAAGTGAAGGAGACCTGGCAAATGTGACGGACGAAGAGTCCAACTGGGTAATCGATTTCGGTGCCACCTTACACGTTACGTCCAGAAGACAGCAGTTCACATCCTACACTCCAAAATATTTTCGAGTAATAAGGATGGAAAATGAAGGAACATCTCCGGTTGTAGGTAGGGGATATGTCGTCTTGGTCACAAACAATGGGTCGAAGTTAATGTTGAAGGACGTGCGTCATGTCGTTAACATTCGACTAAATGTCATCTAAGCCGGTCGGCTGGATAATAAAGGTTACTGCAATACTTTCTGTGAGGACGAATAGAAGCTGACAAGAGGGTCTCTTATTGTAGCGAGAGAAAAGAAGGCCTCCGGCTTATATGTGATGAAGGTTTGTGCAGTGGCCGGAGACGTAAATGCCACAATCTACACTAGGACAATGGATCTGTGGCACAGAAGGTTAGGCCACATGAGTGATTAAGGGCTGTCCTAGTTGGCCAGAAAAGGCCTAATTACTGGAGCAAAGGAGGAAGAACTAGAGCTGTGTCCTCATTGCTTGGCCGGTAAGCAGATGAGAGTCTCATTTCATAGAGATTTGTCCGCTCCAAAGGCGGAGCTTCTAGAACTTGTTCACACTGATGTGTGTGGGCCATTCAGAGAAAGATTATTTGGTGGAGCCCAATACTTTGTTTCTTTCATTAACGATGTTCTAGAAGGCTGAATCTATCTACTGAAGACAAAGGATCAGATTCTTGGTACCTTTGAGCAATTCCATGCTCTCGTGGAGCGTCAGACGGGGAAGAAGCTGAAGACCGTCCGAAGTGACAACGGCGGTACATACTTGGGGCCTTTTGATGCCTACTGCCGGTCACATGGTATTAGGCACCAAAAGACACAACCGAAGACACCACAGTTGAATGGAGTGGCAGAACAGATGAATTGTACGCTCTTAGAGAGAGCACATTGCATGCTCTTCGAAGCAAAATTTCATGCATCGTTCTAGGCAGAAGCACTCCGGACGGCGGCCTAGATTATAAACAGATCGCCTAATAAACCTCTGATGGGTGAAGTGCTGGAGAAGATATGGACGGGTAAGAAGCCGTCCTATGATCATTTGCGAGTGTTTGACTACAAAGTATTCGTGCATATCCCAAGAAACAAAAGGACAAAGTTGGAGCCAAAGACGACACAATGTGTCTTTCTGGGCTACGAGAAAGATGAATTGGGTTATCGGTTCTATGATCCAACTACCAGAAGACTCGTCTGGTCTAGGGACATAACTTTCGTTGAGAATGAGACAATTGAAAATATTGGCAGGAAGGCCAAGTGCGACGATAAGAAAACGGACCAAGTAAGCGTTGAAGCTGTCAGTCCGGCATCACTGGAAGGAGAGGATCATGGTCAAGAGACGGTTGAGGATAATGAAGGGGAGGTCATGACTCCGGATGACACCATTGATGGAGTCATTCCTCAACCAGCAGGGAATGTCTCTGTTAGACGGTCCTCACGTAACTGACGGCCATCCGTCCGTCTGTCACCAAATGAATATGTCATGCTTACTGATGTCGGAGAGCTTGAGAATTATGAAGAGACGATGAAAGACAACGGCAAAGAGGATTGGCTGGAAGCCATAAAAGAGGAAATGAGTTCTCTTCATGAGAATCATACCTTCGACTTGGTTAAACTTCCTAAGGAGAAGAAGGCCCTCAAGAACAAATGGGCATTTCATTTGAAGCCGGACGAGAATACCAAGAAGCCAAAGTACAAGGCACGGTTGGTAGTGAAGGGTTTCAGTCAACAAAAGTGGGTTGATTTTGATGAGATCTTTGCCCCAATTGTGAAAATGTCCTTCGTCTGGGTTGTATTGAGCCTGGCTGCCGCCCAGGACCTTGAGGTGGAACAGATGGATATCCGGACTGCATTCCTCCGTGGAGAGCTTGAGGAGAAAATCTACATGGAACAACCGGAAGGATTCAAAGTCAAGGGGAAGGAGAAACTTGTTTGTCGTCTAAGAAAAAGTCTGTTCGGATTAAAAAAAGCTCCTAGGCAATGGTATAAGAAATTCGAGTCAGTCATGACCAGTCAGGGGTACCGGCGGATAACTCGTGATCACCGCGTATTTGTACAGAAGTTCTCGGATGATGATTTTGTTGTTCTTCTCCTATACGTGGACGATATGCTGATCGTTGGACACAACAGTGGCCGGATAAAGGAGCTGAAGGAGCAGCTTGGGCAGTCATTTGCCATGAAGGACCTTGGATCGGTTAAGCAGATTCTGGGAGTCAAAATCTTACGCGATCAAAAGGCAAGGAAATTGTGGATATTTCAAGAGAACTACCTTGAGAAAGTGCTCCAACGATTCAACATGGATAAATCAAAGCCCGTGAGCACACCGTTGACGAACCACTATAGGCTGAGCACTCATTAATACCAGACCTCGGATGACGAGAAGAAATACATGAAAGGCGTTCCCTACTCATCAGCTGTGGGAAGCCTGATATATGCCCTGGTGTGCACCAGACCGGACATAACTCATGCCGTCGGGACAGTTAGCCGATTTCTGTCCAATCCGGGAAAGGAATACTAATCCGCGGTGAAGTGGATCATGAAATATATTCGGGGGACCTCTAAAAGGTGCCTGTGTCTAAGAGATGACAAGCCTCAGTTGGTGGGTTACTCGGACGCGAATATGGCCAGAGATGTCGACACACGCAAATCCACATCTGGTTCTTAACAAAATTTACGGGAGGTGTAGTTTCTTAGCAGTCCAAGCTACAAAAGTGTATAGCTCTATCCACAACTGAAACCGAATACATCGCAATTATAGAGGCCTGCAAGAAGATGTTGTGGATGAAGGAGTTCGTTCAAGAATTAGGTATCAAACATGAGAGATATGTGGTGCTTTGTGATAGCCAGAGTGTCATTCATCTATGTAAGAACTATTCATTCCACTCCAAATGAAAACACATTGATATACGATATCATTGGGTGCGAGAGGTGTTGGAGAAAGGTCTACTGTCACTGGACAAGGTTAGCACGAAAGAGAATGGGACAGACATGATGACAAAGATTCTGCCGAAAGAGAGGAATGAGGCATGTGCAAGATGGCCCGGCTAACAGATTTAACTTCCTCATGGTCCTGAGGGGAAGTTTGTTGGAAATCACTCCTGTGAAGAAGTTCCGATCAACATAGTTGACCGGTTGGATGATCAACAGCGGTCAACATGGTTGACCGGCTAAAAGTTCAAGTTGACCAGTTTGGCTGAAGGTTCTCAGAACAACAATGAGGACGGTCAACAGGACGTTGACCGGTCTGAATGGGAGGACGGTCAACAAGGTTGACCGGCTTATTAAGGCAACACAGAACACCTGCTATTTCTGAAAAGTGGTAGGTTGATCTGCCTATTTAGGTAACATTGAAAAATCAAGACAGCAGATCTGTCTGCTGCTACTGCAGGCATGCGCCACCTGTTGCTAGTCTGATGCATGCTTCTTGGGAACTGTGTACCAACCATGGAGAAAGACGTGGTGGTCCAGCTGCTACCAGTCTTATATATATTCTTATATATATGTGTGTGTATGTAAGCAGACTGGGCAGGAAGAGTAGAGTAGAAGTAGAGTGTGAGTGTGTGAGAGTAAGAAAGAAAAACAGAGGAGAGGAAGAAGGCCCAACTGTATGTGTGTATTTTCGCCTCCTGTTTTTGTAATCTCTATCTCATACATAGTGCAATTTTACGGACTTAACGTCCCGTGATTTTTTCCTTAATTTATAAGGATTTTCCACGTAAATATCGATTGTCATTATTCTTACTTCCATTCATTCTCTTTGTTTCCTTTGTGCCTGTGTCGGTTTGCCGTCCCATTTCCGGCCAACATACCAGGCTATCAAAACCTGCCGGAGACTTCAAATAAGTCGTAGAGTATGACTTCATAACACTACTGTACTGAATTTTATACCATTATAGATTCTGCAAATTTCTCACTTTACCAAGGTAATCAAATTTCAATACATGCTTGTCAAAGCCTAAATAATGGGTTCCAATGAACAAAAGGACAAGCAAAAAACTACTCAATTATAGGAACTTTTAACCCGTGCTGCGTTCACTTTGAACCTAGCCATTTGCTCTCATGAAACAAAAATTAAAGCTTCGAACTTTGAGGAAAATACAGAAACCAAATGATATGGATCTTTCAATGAACCAAGGCGCATACAACGTAAAAGTTAAATTGAGAAAGAGAGGAGAGAGGCAGAGAGAGAGATATATATACACTTAAACGACAAGTATGAATCAGATGAGGCGTGAATTCCATCAGAAGTTTCAAGCATTATTCAGTGAAGACAAAAAGCCGGCCAAACCCCGACGTTCTGCTATCAAACCCTCTCAACTACTAAAAAGAGGAATTGGAAATGGAAAATTTAAACCCTAGAGATAACAAATGAAGGAAAATGAAAAGAATGAAGTGCCTGACTGCCACGGAGCGCCAATTGATGATGGCAGAAGAGAGTTTCGAAAATTAATTGGAGTGCACGCTTGGGGGGGGGGGGGAGTAGAGCGAGAGAACAAAAATTAAAGAATTTGGAGAAAATGAATTGGATTGACTGGGAATCTAACTTCAATTTGTAAGCGAGCCTATGTGTGGTCCGCCATGAGCCCGGTGTCATTGGGCTTAACCTTGTTATACTTAACGAACTAGGGTTTAAGTAAATCAAACTTACACAACTATATAATCGATAAGCTACGTTTGAGGAATTAGATTCGCTGTATAGTGTTACATTTTCTGAACATATTAACTAAAGAATGCCAGAGAAAGTTTCGTTGAGCAATCTGGAGTTATATATAAATAGTTTTGCTCATTCAGCAGGCCATATAATTTTGCTCATTTTCGTGGTCTCTTTATTCAAAGCATCGCAGATCCCCAGCAATAAAGTTGAGGTACCATAAATAATGAATATGCTACTTTAGGAATGGCTCTAATTCAGCTGACTACATCAACTAATAAAAGGTCCCATCGTGCAGGCCTCATATAGAGCCCACTTACCATAGTGAGTTCTGCACAATAAGCTCCTTTTTTTTTTCCCCTGGGTCTCCTATTTAAGCTCAATCGCCAGAAGAAAAATGTTGGACATCTGGACTGGAAATTTACTGATGTTCAGGATTTTTTTTTTTCTTTCTTTTTCCCAGGGTTAATTGTTGACGCTTATGCAAGAATTGCTAGCCACAATCGGCTATTACCCATCCCCATCATACGTACAATACAAACACAGCCACAACGCGAGTCACGCTACTCCTCAGCAAAACTCAGCTGTTCTGGCAGTCAGCAGAGATTATGCGAGAGTAACGAAGAAAGGCGTGCAGAGGACGTACTCATTGACATGGGCTCGGCTACTGCTGTTGATAAAACACATCATCTGTCATCCACTGTGTTGGGGTCACTCCCGAGTGACACTGTGTCCGCGGACTCTATTGGAGAAGCTAGACGAGGACACATGAATGGCGTCATGTCCGAGTGGCAGACATGGACGAGGACTATAGCCATGCGGGCGTTGACTTGTTCTCTCATTAATGATCTGTGGCGGCAATTAATGCGGGCAGGCTAATGTCGCAATCTGATTGAAAGTTGGTGGCGACTACAACTTTCAAAGCTCTGCAGACCTGCCAGGCGTGCGCCTGGCAGGCGGCATGCCCTGCCACCCTACTGCTAGGATGGCCGGCTAGCCTCCCTAGGCTATTTATATATTTATATATATGTGGGAGAGATCATTCAATGCAATGTGTGGAGTTTGGTGAGTAGTGCTGTGCCTTTGTGAGCAGCCTTGAGCAAGCCTTGAAGAGAGCGGTGGACAACTATTGTTAGAGTGAGAAACACCTTAGTGAGAAAGAGAGAGAAGTTATACACTTGAGATTGTTTTCTTTCGTTTGAGTTTGTGTAGCTAACATTTGTAAACAATTCTTTCATAGTGCATTCTTTCGTGGTTTTTCCCTTACTGAAGGAATGGTTTTCCACGTTAAATTTGTGTGTTCTCTCTCTCACTTTCTATCTCTACCTTTCTTGTCCGTCCGAGTGCTCTGCTCTGTATTGCTGTCTGAGCGTTGTGTCCGCTCGGTCACCGTAACTTCCGTATTCTTGCGCCAACACACTGCAGCCCAGATATATTCTCCGACTGTATTCCACAGCAAGTATTTCACTGCACTGAGCCAGGAAGGAAGGAATCTGAGTTTGTGTTCACCGCCTCGTCAAACAGATCCTTCATGCTAATCGTTGGGGAGGTGTGACAACCCGAGTTCCGGAATATGATAATTGGAAGGTAGATAAGTTAAAATAGGTGAATTGTGTTCAAAAGGTACGGGAGAAATGAATTGAAAAACTCAAAGAATCGGAATTAGTAAACCGGAAAACCGAAATTGTAAGCGGTGAAATATTAATTCGTAGACGAGATTTCGGGTTTTAAATTGTGATAATCATGAGTTATTAAGGTTATATAATTAAAAATAAGGTTCAAGGATGTGAAAGATTGGGTTAGAATGGTTAAAACGGGTCCCGAACGACGAAAACGCGACGTAGGCTTGCCGCGGGCAAGACCAGCGCCCTCCGTGCGCTCGAGCCCTTCTATCAGGCGGAAAAACCAGTGGCGTTCCTGAAGCCCTCCGCTCGAGCGGCTAGGTGCTGAAAGCCAAGCGCTCGCTGGCCGCTCGACCTCCGCTCGGGCGGCAGGCGCAGTATAAAAACGCGATCTGACTTCTCTCATCTCATTTTCGCACGGGTTTAGGGTTTTTGAGAGAGAGGGAGCGCCGACCTTAGAGAGAGAAGAAGGGAGAACGATGCCCGGGAGCCCGAATCCATCCTTGAGTCAGTTATAAAGGTGAAAGCCCACAACAAGGCAAGTGTACCTCGGACGTTATTTTTCGTTTTTACTGTTTATTTTGCTTTAAAGTGGACGAAAATGATGTTAATGCATGTTTAGAGTAAATGAAGCATGTTTCCTTTGATTAATCGGTTAGATTTCATGTTTGTTCATATTTATAGAAGTATTTGGCTCCGATTTCATTCATGAGCATGTGTTACATGTTTATTTTGACATTGAAAGAACATTGCCAAACCCTAACTCAAAATTTTGGGAATTTATGGTTTAAATGCATGATTGAGTTTATATATTTGGATTTATAGCTTTGATTTCATGAAATAAGACTTGTTTAGTGATCGATTTGAGTCCGAAGGTTTTGGCGAAGCGCTAAGTACGAAAATGAAGAGGTTTTGATGAGTTTTAACCATAGCTTCTGTTATATGAAATTTAATTAACATCGAAATGAAGCTTCCCGTATAGTTTATTTTCGAAAATATGTATAAACTTATACCGACAAAATTTCCATGTAAATTTAAAGAAGTGCTGAAGTTGTGTTGCAAAAGTTTGATTTCGAAAATGGGATTTTCGATAAAGAGGTGATTTTCGTTACAGTTATTTTGGGACCCGAGACTGACTACAGTTCAGGTAAGTTCTTGGGTGAGGCCTTAGAACTTACGGTGATAATCGAGGATAGCTCTGTCCATGGAGCGAGTCATGGTCCGCCCTGTCCTCAAGGGCGTTAAACTAGGAGGGACATAGGCCGACCTTCGGGTGGCACATAGTATAGATATCCCTCGGAATGGGATATATATGACATGATATGACATGATAAGCCTTGGATTGTGTGGACTGAACACAACCTATCCTTGATCATTCACCCCTTCCACTAGTAGGATACATTGGCAGGGTCTGAAATCGTTAAAATATGTCACAATAAGAGATGAAAATGTATTGTACAGTGAAAAGATGATAGAGTATCATCTGATAAAAAGATGATAATGAATCGTATACAGTGAAAAGATGACAGTGAACAATGCAGAGTATTGTTTTCAGTTTTACCATGTATCAGTAAAGTTTATAGTTATTGTTTTATAGCCTATAGTGTAATGATTTATGAAGCATGAGATTTAATATCGTTATAGTATGTCTTTAATGTTTTTTCAGATAATGTTTGATTAAACATTTTAGTTCTGCATGGTTTTATGATCGTTTTGGCATAACCGTTTTACAGTTCATATGCATGTATCTTGTTGGACATCGGCTCACTGTTTTAGTGTTTTCCCCTTCCCTTCCAGATGAGACAGTAAAGCTTTTACCTAACGAAAAAGAATAAGCAGAGAGAGAAGCTTCTTGAAGACTTTTGAGGACCATAGCACATTAGAGCTATTTTGGAAGAGCTTGTCGACGTAAAGGCCTAGCTGCATATGATTTTTGTATACTGATCTTGTGATTATTAATATCTTGGAACATGTCGATTTTTGTATAGAAAACATATGATGTGTATGATAGTAGAAGAGAAAATGCTATGCTTCTGCAGGTTCTTAGTTTACTTCCGCTATATACTCTGGATTTACTGTGCAGGTCCTAGATGGCATCTCGTTATTAAACTGTTAGAGTAGTGAATATTTTTATGGATTTATGTCATAGATAGCCCATGTAATCCTGTGAATGTTTGCTGTAGGAATTATGAATGATGGATAGTTGTGTGCTTATTATGATTGATTATACAGGGTTATATTTTTTGGATTTTTCATCCTATTACAAAGGAGACTCTGCCGAAATTTCTGCAGGAGTCTTGCCTTATATTTTAGACCGTTAATGGTATTGCCATTTTGACGGAAGCTTTTGAGGACAAAAAAAAAAAATCCGTTCCGTCACAGGAGGTGTCATATCCTGCTTCCATAGCTTCGGTAACAAAAGAACCAGGACCCGCTTCCATAGATTTGGTAACAAGAGAGCCAGGATGGCGAGAAGAAAAACCACCAGACATGTATGCTAAAAACAAAATAGTTAAGATGTAGGTTCCACAATTTTCTTCCTGAAACTGGCATATACACAACAAAATATGGCCTAATCCCATCTTTGTGACCATCAGTCAAAATACAAACTTGCACCTCCCATCAATATTCACACAATAAAGAATAAGGGTAATAACTAGCTACCCACAACTGCTCGACCAAAAAAAAAAAAAAAACCTACAAGGTATATCAATTACAAATTCTAGAAACTCTCCTGGAACACATTGATCGAGCACAACTACAAAATGAGCAAAATAGCTGACCAAAATCCTCCTGTCCAATGAACATCTCCAGGCCGATTCAAATCAAGTGAGAACTGTAAGTGGTTACAGTATATTGCAGAAATTTCATTCTAGATTTTTTATAGCAGTACTGGATTATGGGCTTGCACACACTGGCACAATAGGAATCAGCATGGCTCCTGCAAAAAAAAAAAAAAAATCATGGGCGACTGAGTGGAACTGGCAACATATGCTAAACAAAATCCCAATAAACAAAATAGCAAAGCGGATAACTTTAAGCTCTATTTGAACTCCTCAGGATTTGGAGGTGGAAAAGGTAAATTTATTTAAAAGTTAGTTATATTTTCCTCCAAACTTTGATTTTCCCTTGACTTTCAGGCGTTCCAAAAAGGCCTGGAGGCATATTTGGTACCGGAAAATCTGTATTGGAAAGAAAACAGAAACTACAGGAATTTGTTTTCTGAAATCCACTAGTATTTTGATCACAGTTTCCTTCAAAGCAATCTTTTTAGTCAAAATTTCCAATATCAAAATTGGGATAGTAAATCAAACAACCAAGACAGATTGATAGGATAAACTAATTGTGGAATCCATGCAAACTTGTAAGCCTATGAAAGGATGATATCGCCACCAAATCTATACAATTACATGAAGAAAACCCATTTTGTTCAGCATCACCATTAAATCTACACCGCCTGGTGCAGGGGCAGGAAAGGATATTATCATCCCAGAGTTTGGAATGAGGTAAATGGTATATGGAGAATGAAGATGCAACAACGGAAGGAGAGAAGTGGAAAGAGGAAACTCTTTACCTTGTTTGGGAGGAGGAAGGAAAGAAGTCAAAAGGTGAGAAGAAGGAACTAACTACATATTTCCATTTGTACCCCTTATTTGGAATAAAAAAGGATCTTCCTAAGGACAAAATTGGAAATAAATAATTCTTCATTAAAATCTCCTTCACCCCATAAATGAGTCACTCCTCTTCACCTCCATCCATCACATAAAAAAACTGTTCCAAACATGGTTACTCATCTCCCCACCCATCATCCACCTCAGTCCGAGCATACTGCTAATTTTACAGTGTTCAAACATGTGAATTCCCTCCTAATCTAGAGTGCATAGGGCTTTTGTCATTTTGTGATCATGGTCCACAAAATTATGGTGAGCAGGATGACTGAACAAAGTGTAAGAAGTTCAATAGAATACGTAAAACAGAGAACAAAAACATCACCCATATGACATTTCATTTATCAATTACAGCAGATGAGTTAGGTCATACTGCGCATAATGTTTGCAAAATAAAGGGTGGCTCAGTATATAAAACTCCCACATTAAACCTATACACATGTATTGTAGAGAAATTATTTCCATGATTTGAACCCATGCTCTTTATTTAGAATGGAACAATTTTACCATCACATCATAACTTACCTCAATCATTTTGGGAAAAATAAAAAGCATTAGATTTTGGGAAAAATAAAAAGCATTAGGAAACTGTGATCATGCCTTCATTTTACTTTCATAATGGCTCTTGCTTTCAAGAGAACAAAAAACAAAAGTTTTATGCTTTGGGAAAACAAGTATATCAAAAGCACAAATGAAAGAACTTAGAGTTCATGACGGAGTCCTTCCTCATGTGTCTCTCCCCTCATACACATGTTTTGATTCAATCCCCACAAACTACCCTCACACTTAATGTTATCCTAGAAAAAAATTTGATCTTCTCCTTCATCGTCCGTTTCTGTCTCAATGTTCCTCTTCCTTCAAATGGCTACCCTCCAGTAAAACGCCAAAAATCTTGCTCTACCAGACAAAGCAGACAATTAAAGCCCCCCCCCTCCCCCGAACCCACCCTTAAATCCTACCCAGTCTGCAACAAGGCAAACCAACTTATTATTTTGACTTAGTCAAGCACCTGTACCTTAATTAGATAATTCTGATTTATTGTAATTGATTACAATTATTATAATTAGAACTATAATTTAAGAAGGTACAAAATTATAATATGCTGTAATTAGGGTAGTAAATATTCTATTCAATGAGAAAAAACTCCCAATTGAGGGTATTCAATACAATTGATGTGGTATCAGTGACAATACTTCTGAAATCTCTTGGCATTATTCAAATGTTAGTCCTAAGTTCGTAAGACTCTTGAAAACTCCAGACTTTATTATTCGTTGCTAAGAAGAACTCTATTTGGGCATTATTCTCTTAAATTTGAGGTGCGTTGCTAGGCTTACATCTCTCTCTCAAAAATCCGAAGAGCGGCGCAGAGACCTTGCCTGTTCTCTCTATTTGATTTGTGCCGATCTGTGGAGATTTCTAGTTCCCAATTTTTGCAGATCTGTTGCTTCATTTTGAAGCACTGATTAGGTTTGACAGATAAAGTCAACTCAAGGATTGTAATCGATTCATGAAGAAGAATCGACTTGGGTTATTGTTTTCTGGAAGAATATCACAATTGAGCTGGTCGCACATTTTTGTATAGGTTCTCTCTTGTCGAAACAGCCGAATGAATAACTTCCCTCTATCTTTGGCAAGATTTTTGAGCAACATTGTGTAAGTCTCTCTCTCTCTCTCTCTCTCTCTCTCTCTCTCTCTCTCGGATAAACAAAGCTGCCAAAGACAGAAATACTGTGACTTCACTTCTCTGGTTGCACATCGTCTTGTTCTCTGTTTGCTTTCTCATCTTTAGCATGTGGGTATCACGTGAATGAAAGAGGATTTGTTCGCATCTTTGCTTCACGAGATATATTGTGGCTTTGCTTCTTGAGGAAAGAAGATTTTTTTTTTTTTACTGGGATAATATTGAGAGTTTCAATTTAAAATATTTATAAAGGAAAAAAAATCTTGGAATCATTCCAATGGTTCATCCACAGTCCCTACCAAAATAAAGGGAACGCAATGAATGAGAAAGCAAAGTGTTTTGGTTGCTAGGATTGATTGAACAACGCACAGTAAATAATCTTTGATATTTTACAGTTGCTAAGAAAAAGTTGGATTATCTCCTCATATCTATAATCAAGAAAATAAATTTAAAAAATTTCTATTGGAATTAGAAATTGCTAATTTCAGACGATGCAATCTTTCTATCAAATAATTCTATACTAAATTTTTTTTATTTATGTAGCAAATTTATTGGTATTGTTCTTCTAAAGCTCCTAAAGATGCTCTTACGACGCTACAAGAAATTCATTAGGAAAGTCTAATAAATTAGTTTATAATGAAACTGAGACTTGACTTTAAACATCCCCAAGGCAGGCCTTTTAATCGCAATCCTATTCTATCTATTGATGTATGCTTGGGAGATCCTTTGAGAAGAGTAACACCTAGCCACTCAAAAAAACATGACACAAGATACATCACCTTGTGAACTGCTTAACTAGGCATATGCTACTTAGCAGTAAGGAAAGTTTAAACCTCAAATCCAGTGTTATAGCTATAAGGAGTATTGGCATATTAAAAATAATAGAAATAAAAAATTCTATAATTATTGTAAAAAGGAGAGGCACATTATTAAAGATTGTGGCATTTGACTTCAAAATAGACAGGCTCGGGTCTTTCACACCAATGTCCACATTAATTCAGCTCGTATGCCAGCTCCTCCAATCCAAATATCTACTATTTCTTCACCTTCTCTCACTCCTAAGATGATACAACAAATGATAGCCTCTACTTTCGTTACTCTAACTATAAGGAAAGCAAAAACTACTTATTCTTGGCTACTTGATTTAACGGCACCAAATCATATGATAAGTACTACAAATGTTTTATATAATGTTCGTAAATATGAAGGCAAGCAATATATTCAGGTAGCCAATAACAATTTTCTTCCCATCACCGCAGTTGGAAGTCTAGGATCCACCTTTGATAATGTTTTGTATCTCTCAAATTATCTATAAGTTTGTTTTTTATCTGACAATTGGTTGATAATAATTAGAAAATTCACTTTAATTATAACGGTTATTTTATATAGGATCAAACGCCGAGAAAAGTCATCACGAAAGGGCCTAAAGTGGGACGTTTGTTACCTCTTCAATTTCCTATTTCTACTTTCGTTTCTCTTGCTTGAACCACTATCACAAATAATAATAATAATAATAATAATATATGACATAAAAGATTAGGGCACCTCAATTTTAGCATTTTAAATTATCTTATGAGGCATGGTCATTTAGGCAATTAAGATTCCTTTAATTCTAAGTCGAGAAAATGTATTTCTTGTAAACTTAGCAAATGTAAAGTTTTACTTTTTCTTTTGCATGGTAGCCGCACATCCACAAGCTTTAAGATTTTTCATACCAATATATGGGGTATAAGTCTAGTTACTTCTCATACTAACTGTAAGCACACTACAATGTTTATTAATGATTATAATTGCTTCACTTGGATATATTTTTTTCACTCTAAAGATTAAGTACTTTCTATATTTCAAATCTTTACTACTTATATCGAAACACAATTCTCGACTCGTATTCAAATCTTACATTCAGACTTTGGAGAAAAAATATATGTCCAAAGCCTTTCAGAATTATCTAAACATAAAAGGTATTTAATCTCAACATTCTTGTTCTTACACTTCTCAACAAAACAGGGTTGCTGAATGTAAAAGTCATCATCTTTTAGATATTATTTGTACCTTGTGATTCGAATCATCTACACTTTCTAAATTCTAGGTAAAAGCTTTATCTATGTCTGTGTATTTGATTAATCGCTTATCCTCACAAATCTTGCACTACAATTCCCTGAATTATCATTTCTTTGGAATGTTACCCAACTATCATTCTTTGCATATATTTGGTTATGTCTATTTTGTCCACTTACCTTCAATTGAACGTCACAAACTTGGATTTCAAACTATGAAGTACATATTTCTTAGATATAGTAATACACACAAAGGGTTTGTTTGTTTTCATGACAATGCAAACAAACTTTATATTTCTTGCCATATTGTCTTCTTTGAAAACTATTTTACTTCCAGTTTCATATCATACACGAATTCATTCCTACCATTATCTCTACATTTGATGACCTACCTGCTTTAAGCCACCGATTTAAATTAAGACTTGTATATCAGAGACGTTCTCCACATCCTCTTCTCAATCTAGAACCGGCGTTTGATTTCGTTGCACTTCAACCTCAACCTCAATAGTCCACTCGGTTTACTCATCCTTCTCACAAGTATGGTTTCTCTCATACAGCTCATCAGGTAATCTTGGATACTACCCTTGTCCATGCACTTTACTTTCGGGCATCTACAAAAAAGTATTGGTAGCAATTTACGCAGGATGAGCTTCAGGCTCTTCAAGATAACTAAATTTGGGATATTGTGCAGTGTCCCTCTGAAATCAAATTTATAAAGCTCGTTTGGTGGTACTTGATGATTGAGAGGAATATGGTCTTGATTATGAGAAAAGTTTTACACCAATAGCCAAAATGACTACCATATGTTCTATGATAGTCATTGCTACTTTAAGAGAAAGGCCACTTCAACATGTGGATGTAAAGAATGTATTCTTATATGGGGATCTAAAGGAAGAAGTTTACATGAATCTACCACTCGGCATGTTCACTCATTTCTCATCTAAAATGTGTAAGTTAAACCATTCTTTACATGGCTTAAAGCTGGGGCCGTGAACTTAGTTTGAAAATTTTCATACTTGTCTTCTTCAGTTCGACTTCACTCCAAGTCAATATGATTCTTCTCTTTTTCTTCACAAAAGCTCAATTAGAATTGTTTTACTTCTCATCTATATGGATGATATTGTTATTACTGGATGTGGCCCTCAACTAATTGAATAGTTACAATATCACCTACAAGCTTCATTTTAGATAAAAAAATCTTAGTTTGTTACAATATTTTATTGGTCTTGAGCAATAGCAAACCCTATTAGCAGTCTTTTGCACCAACACAAATATATACAAGAACTCATTACATTGGCCAGTCTTCACAATAGAAACTCTATTTTTATACTAATGGAGGTTAATTTGAAACTCCAATAGGACGGAGACTTACTACCTAATTTATCTATGTATCAACAATTGCTAGGAAGTTTGAATTACTTAACGATTACCTGACCTAATATCTTTTTTGTAGTCCAACAAGTGAGTTTATGCAAACACCCCAACACTCAACTTTGCAGCAATGAAACGGATCATTCATTACCTAAAAAGTACTTCGGGTCGCAAACTATTATTTCCAACTAAGAGTTCCATGCGTTTATGAGGCTTCAATGATGCTGATTGGAGAAGTTGTACCGACACTTGCTGTTCTATTACTGGCTAATGTATGTTTCTTATTACTGCTCTTATTTCTTAAAAGAGTAAAAAAATAAAATCAAGTATTAAAACACTTTACTGAGTCAGAGTACTATGCTATATCTTTAGTTTGCTCGGAAATTATTTTGTTACGAGGCTTACTAGAGGAACTTCACATTCCCCAATTTAGTCCAACCGTTCTTCATGTTGATAACACTAATGCTATTCAAATTGTCACTAATCCTATCTTTTATGAACACATAGCATATTGATGTTGATTGTCATTATATCCGTACAGCACTTAATCAACATGCAATTACTCTTCCTCACATCTCTACGCAACTTAAAACAGCGGGCATTTTTATTAAAGCTATCTCATGCTAATGACATCATTTTATTGTGGATAGATTGATACATCTTGATTGGCCAGTGTCAATTCACGGGAAGATATTAGTCAGACATAATATAAGATTTCTTTAGATTTGTAGGATATATTTATACATTGTATATATATATAACTTAATTAGATGATTCTAATTCATTATAATCGATTATGATTGTTATAATTAAAACTATAATTTAGAAAGGTGTAGAATTATACTATGCTAAAATTAGGGTAGAATATTCTATTTAATAAGAAAAAAGTCTCAATTGAGAGTATTCAGAACAATTGACAAGGTATAAGTATCTTTGTGGTGTCCAATCTCTTTAAATCTTGCAGAAATAATATCCTAAACTATTGATTGGGTATCGCCTATGGCTGGCTAAATCAGCTAGACATTGGCAACACACCAACAACAAATGGTCGGTTGAGATAAGTTCTGGACAAAAAAGGTTGACCCCACCACACCTACAGATTCATACATATCCTATTCAACATTGCCAGAAGTTTGACACCCCAACAAGACTTTTAACTCAACAATACAATTTCCATAAACCCAGAAACTCCAGTAGACAGATATCTGAACATACTTTATGTTACCAATGATTTCAGAAGAAGTCAGAATTTCTAAGATAAACATTTCAGCTGCAAACAAAGAGTTTGTTCATGTGCTAATTCAAAAAGGACCATGTGAATGAAATTTTGACCTCATGGAAGAGTCAACAAAGCGAAGTATAACCCTTGTGCTACACATGGAAGAGAAAGAATATAAACTATGAATCCTCAATCCTTCACAAAAGTTCATAAAGATAGTCACAATGGAGTTGCAGAAATTTTCTCCTTGAAAATTCAGGGAAGAGAAGGGATGGAGAGTGACACAGGTGTAGTAACGGTGTGCGTGTAAATTGAAAACAACCTGCCAACCAACGCGTTCATTGTTTCAAGAAAAAGTTAACTCTAGAGGGGGAGAAAAATGAAACTGCACAGATAAAAGAAATAGATCAAAAGAATATCAAACAAGCTCTATGATGATCGGGCTATACTTATGGACTATACTTATCAGGCAAAAGGATACAGGCTACAGTTCAGCAAAAAGGGCCAGATACAATATTTTATTTCAAAAGCTAGTTTAGCCATAAAACCCAAATGTGACAAGATTCGTCAATCTCAGCACCTACCTACCGTGATTTTATCCTTTTTCTTATTTTTGTGCACACATCTGACCTAGCCATATCCGTGATGTGGGCATATTGTGAATTGGGCCTCCCTTCACTTAGTTTTTGCGTGGAGATTCTTCCTGTATATCATATGATGATCTAATCTGAAGGAAACTATTTGAGATACGAATGGATTATGTTACACAAAAGATTCTTTACATCAGTCTGAAGGACATTGTTTTTTTCTGTTGTGGGGGATTGTTCAGGGACACAGCTTGCTTCATAACTCAACTCACGTCAAACTCTTGCCTCTAGGTGAGGAGGATTGAGACCAATTGCAGAATTTGATGACTTATGACCTCCTATAACTTGCTATATGGACACAGAAATCCTAAACCAGCCATATCATACCCAATAAAAACCCACAAGAAACATCAACCATTGTGGTTTTACGCACTGATATCAGCCCATTGCCAACTCGTGCCAAACTATGTTCCATGGTTTGGGTTTGTAGTCAAAGGAATTTGCAAATCCCCGGCAAACCGATATCTGCTACCACGTACCAAATGTGGTTCTTAATAATAATATCTTTTATAAAATGATGCTTGTCTACATTTCCCAGTCTGAATAGCGAAACTGATACCAGTGGTCGGTTGTCTGCCCTCTAAAGTAGCACATAAGTCAGGGGAAACACCTAACCAACTCAAACACAAACACCCCAGCCCTCTCTCCCAACTAGAAAATGTAAGAGCAAAGAAGAAACTTTCTACCCCATTCTATAATACACGCAAAAGCCAAAAAAGAATATGAAACTTTCTGCCCACTATCCTTTGTGTGTGTGTGTGTGTGTGTGTGTGTGTGTGTGTGTGAGAGAGAGAGAGAGAGACAGACAGAGACAGAGACAGAGCGTCAAGATGATCCCCAAATGGGTGGCAAGTGAAAACCAAGTCTCCAAATTTCAGTACCGGAAACAACTTCAAGAAGATCCTTACCTCAATTTTTTTCTTTACAACCATTGATCTCTATAGCATCTTTGAGGAACCAGAGGAGACTCTGCACCAGTCAGTAGTGTCTGCCTCTTCAGAAATGGATGATGTAGTAGCTCGGCAGCAGTAGGACGATTATGTGGGTTTACTTGCAAGCATTGTAGAATAAAACCTCGTGCATCTCTTGATAGAGTATCAGGAACGGGAGGAGGTTCACCCTTCCCAATCCTAAACAATGCTTGCACCTGTAATGTCAGGAAAGGGAGGAAATCACAATAAAAAGGGAATAACAAATTACAGTGACCTTATTAATGATTTAGAAAAACTACTTTAGAAGATAAATATGTAGATTAGAAGCATGAGGGATCAAAACATTACTTTTGCATCTAACATCTTGCTTGTGAGGTGGTTAAGGGTGAGGAAAGTGGGGAGTGCAGGCCGGGGGTAGGGAGGGGCAATGACATGAATTTTTTCCACCTTACAGGGGAGGATAATCATGAATTTGCATTTTTTTATTTGTTTAACAGAAGGGACTTACAAAGGGGCAAACCTGGATTATTATTAGATTCTTTCAAGCCCCCAATCCTAATCCATGAGGCATCTCACACTATAGGCTATAAGGAAGGTCTGATCTACAAAATTTTTCTCTCGCATTAAAAAGGTATTATTTTTGGTTTGAACCTATGATCTACAAATCACAATGGAGCAATCTTACCATTGTGTCAAGACAAACCTCAGCCTCTACGTTCATTTAAGGGAAAAAGCAGCAAACAACTTTCATTTAAAAACTAGAGCTTCCCCTCTATTCCCCTCTAAAGTTTGCTGGAAAAAAATTTGAGGTTTGGAGCATTACAAAGGACTATCACCAGCAGAGGCCACCTGGGAAAATTACTATGACCTTCAAAACAGATTTCCTAATAAAAATTGTCGACAATGATTTCACAAAGGGAAGGGACTCATAATGGTTATTTTCAATTCCTTAAATGCCAGTATTTTTTATTTTAAATTTGTTATGAGCTCGCACAAGTCAAATAGAAAGAATATGCCCTGGTGATCTTTTCTGTAGGCCAGAATTTTGCGAAAAAATGCCTACAAATTCACCCAATGATCAATGAATGAAGCATGCGAAATTTCCATATGAAATTTTGAGTTCAAGCTTAATTTTCTCTCTCTGCAGTACATGTTCACGTTTTAAATATTTATTTGGTATTGTTTGGCTTTAAATGAGAAGGAGGTACTGCAACAGATACATACAAACTCTAAAGGATGGTAGGGAACATGTGATGTCAACATCTCCAGGACAGTGCATCCAAGGCTCCAAATATCAGCTGGGAGCCCATAACCCTCATTCTTCCGATGAACAACCTGTGGTTTCAAAGATAGACATAAGAAAAAAATACAAACAGATAATATAGAGAATACATAAACCAGTATAAAGTCAACAAGCTACTCCGTGAACAAGTTTTGACAAATTCAAATAATACTTTCACATGCTGAATGTTCATGCATCACACCACAAAGAAAAAATTTTTGTTACTAGTGGAATAGAACGTTTTATAGCAACAAGTAAAACATTTCCACTATATAACTGTAGATTAACAACATAACCTGAGTTAAAGGCAAGTATTTAATTGTCTAGATAGCTGAGCACCGATGAGTCCAGTATCATTGTGAATTTGCTGTCCATCTTCACCTCCCCAAAATCTACATTTTTATCTTGTTACTAAATTTACAATTTATATACCATGTCTTTGTTCCACTAATTCTAAAACCCTTTGGCCTCTTACAGTCTCTCTCTCCAAATTTTCTAACTTCACATTAACATCCTCCGTTGTCTCATCCACCAAAACTACGTAACCTACAAAAACAATGCTTTCATTTGCAACCACATATTACTGGTAACATACTTTAACAGCTACAACTAACTATTACTACCTCCTATATCTTCCATATCGAAACATCAGAAACTACAATTCTTGTAACCATTGAGACTCCTTTAGCCGTCCAACTTGGATTACATCTCATATGCTCATGCATGACAAAACTATGAGAAAATAGCTATAGATAACCAAGACATTGAGTTTACAGTAGCTTCTTACTATTTAAGCTTAAATTATAATAAAAAATACCCACCACATTGCTCAATCTCATCGCTTAGTTACCCAAACCAGTTACCACATTTAAGATTGCAATGCCACCATCCATCTATGGTTTGGTTTCAGATTACTTTATTTTTATTGTCAAAAGTTAGCATACTACTTCTAACTCAGAATTGGAATTGGACTAGGAGACAAGACAAACCTCAGGTGCCATCCAGAATGCAGTTCCCTTGGAAGATTTCAAGTCATTCAGCTTAGTTGCCTGAAAAGGAACGCAGCCTTGAGCATAAAGAAAGATAAACATAAAGAAGGAAATATAATTTAGACAAGTGGTTGACACAGAAGCTGGACAAAAGGGAAGTAGGTCACATTAGTGAGTTGGGGAATACCTTTGCCAATCCAAAATCTGCAAGTTTCACAATTCCGTCTGAGGCAACCAATATATTGGCACATTTAATATCCCTGTAAGGAAAGAAACAGAAAGGTGGATATCAATCTCCAACTGTTAACCTTTCATACCTTAGATGAAGAATTCACTACGTAGTTCCAGAAAAGAAATCAGTACTTAGTCCCAAAGAGAAAAAAAAAAAAAAAAAGGGGCTACATATTCATACCAGGGTTAACATGGATTGACATTATAGAGCATTTAGTACATTGGGCTTGACTGGAAAAAGATTCAAGAATGTACCTAGAAGAAAATGTCTAAGCTTGCTAAGAGGTTTTTATAATGAAATGCCGACCAATATCTAATATGATATGATATATATCTGTATTGGGTCCCCTGATACTCATATTTACAAATAGGACAACAAAATCGTGAAAAAAAAATTATTCCAATAGGCTCGATACTAATGAATAATATCTGATATCGATATGACCACGATTAATACCGAAATTTTCATCCACTTTCTACTTACAAACTGGAAATAGTTCAACTACACCAGGAATCTTCTAGGCATGCCACAATAACCTTAAGCCTCAATGATTTACTCTCCGAAGGAAGATAAAATAATCAGCTGCTTCTGAATTGGAATACATGGTCACCAATTTTAAACCAAAAAAAATTTGGACTTTGGACTAATTAATTTATTGTACCTAATCTCCCTTTTATCATTTTCAGTGATAGACAAAGTTAACTACCAGGTCAATTTCTAAGTTGAGAAGGGGTTCCAAAGGCTGCATTACAAAATGTATCTAATGCTACCATATGTTAGGAATATTTTATATTAGTATATTTCGTGACCGGATATAGCAAGTATTTTGACATATTCACAAGCATTGTGGAGATTAACGCCTGATACACGCCAAATGCTCGCGAATGTGCAGCTCCTAGTATCCACGTCTGTCTTACGTTTGACGCACATGTGCACATTTTGTCCAAAATATTCATACTCAATATGCGCCTGATACACGCATGCGTGTATTTTGTCCAAAATAATCATGCTCGATGTATACTTGAGTTGCGCATGTGCATATTTTATCCAGAATGCTCACGCAGGATGCGCGCCCGATAAGCACACAAACTTTGTTTACAAAGATTGCCCATGCCTGATGTGATCTCAAACGGCACACATGTGCAGGGGCGCAGACCTCTTCTTAAAGCGTCCATGCTTGACGTACGCCTATGTAACACACGTGTGCTGGCACGCGAATTCCTTTTGGCTATATATTTTTTACCTAATTTTTCACCTTCTCTATAAATAACTCCTTTCCAAATTCAAGGTTACACAATAAAAATCAAGGAAAAACAGCTGCTCTTCAAAAACCTTCTTGAATACTTTTGAATAGCCACATTTGAAAAGACCATCCATTTATACTTGAGATTTAACATCAGGGCTTTCTCATTCCATTTTCCTCTATAATTTTCTGTTGTTGTACATACCTATTCTAGCGTATGATCCCACGTCGAGATGTTAGTGGCATGGAAATTAGGATCTAATAGTGTGCGAAAATTCTATGGCTCGTGAAATAAGATTGACAAAAAGACCGAAAGGTATTTGGTTCCGCTACTAGAAGCAAATATAAAAAGTTCTTTGGTAGATGTCATAAGTCAAGAATAAGTCGATTAAGATTTAGTATGTTTATATCATTCGAGCTGTAAGTTGACTTTTTTAATGTATTGCTTTCATTGGCTGTAAAAGCCTTGAAGGTTTTATTCGATAACTGTAGTTATTGAGGTTTCCCTTCTTCGCCAAAAATCTGACCATATTTTCATTATTGCTCATATCTATTATTTACTATGCACATTCGTTCACTTTACATCTAGATTCAAATATATTTTATGTGTATTGTGTATTCTCATGTATTTTACTTCCACAATTTTAAAAAAGGTCAAAATATGTTAAGATCAAAACCCCCGAGTCTTTTTCACCATGGAACAAAACATAGGCCAATATTTTGAATATTAGCCATATATATTGATATTGATTCCTTAATACCAACATTTCCCGACACTACAACAAAATCACAATATATATGTGTGTGTTTGTTCGATATTTGGCCGAAACCGATATTTCTCTATTAGGTCACAATTCGTAAAAAAATTTTTACTTCCAATATGTTCGAGAATAATATATATTGTCCAATATATCTGATACTGATATAGCCATAACAAACAACAAATATTTCAACCATGCTCATCACAGATGTGCAAGTAATTAACTGAATAGCTGGTGGCATGAAAATTATTAGTGAAAATAGCAGCTAGGAGTACTTAAATCACAAAGGACAAGCAGGCCCATTTGCGGCTGCTGCCACAGCTGCAGCTGTGGTGCACTCTCTCTCTCTCTCTCTCTCTCTCTCTCCACCAGCATCATAAATATTAATACAAACATTTTGAACCAAGTCAGCAAATCCCATAAGCATTGAAATGTGTACTTACTAATGTCCAATTGAGAGTAAACGGGCTTAACCATTTATTCAGCTATTTTTATTCTCTCTTTTCACAACTCATTTGCACATCAGTAAGTCAACAGAGCTCATGGTAGAAACGTATCAAAATAAAAATGGAACAAAGAGCAAGTTATGCCCACAATAACACCACAGAGGTTGACAAGATATCAGTGTCAAAATAATAAAATGAAACAAAGAGAATTTCATGCCCACAATAACATCACAGAGGTTGTCAAGATATCACATGACCAGCAACACTACAACAGAACAGTAAAGGGCATGTCAAGCTCGGAGACAGAAAATAAGCCTTTCCCTCCAAAAAAATCCAGAGACAGATAAGACCGATATAATAGCACCATTTGGCGACGAAGGCCGCAAGATCAATTAGAAAGTTTACTTCCATTTCAATCATTACCAGAGGAAAATGGTTATAAAAGCCTTAGAACACTTCCATGAAAGTGTGCAGCAATTAGCAAGAGAAGAAATCAACACCATTATGCTTCATGTATAACGGGAATATCATGGAGAATCACTGAAACAGAAGAGCTCTCTATGTCTGTCTTCAGATAAACACATAACAGAAGACTTGTAAACCAACTATCAAGAACTACCCCAAAGGTGGCCTAGTAGGAAAGTGAAGAATATCCATAGAGACAAGAGCACCCTCAAACTCAACTAAACTTTACAGCACTGAGTGCTATCAAACAGTAAATTGTCAGTAGAAAGTGGTCATATTGTCCTATCAGAATACTAGAACAAAAGAATTGAAAGGATCACCAAATGACTCAATAGATACAAAATCAGAGTGACCAAAACTAAGATAACTTTCCTAGTAGATCTGTGTACAATTGTTATAGGAGGAGAATAAATCAATAGAAATTTTTGTCCAAATTGTAGAGATCTTGCTAAATGTTAAGAATCCAATTTCAACCATTTACATTTTATATAATTTTTCTCACATCTTTAAATTTTTCTAAAAATTTATATGAATTTAATTTGAATTTTAGCATTGTAAAAAAAAAAGATATCCTATTGTAAAAGTTAGGACTTTCAATATATACTAGTGCAAAATACTAAAAGGCCCAAAGCCTTCTATATAGAGGAATGAATTATTAAAATATTCTTCCATATCCAATTATTACCTACTATTATTAATTGCTTGCTCATATTTAAGTACTTTCAATTAGCAACTTAATTTTGTTTGACATATTCGACACTGATATAATTTTCGCATTTGGATCCCAAGATCAACCTCGTAACTTAATAATGCTTGTAGGTTAACTTAGCTGATATTTATTCCCAATGGAAACCAGACACCCCACAAGGCCTCAATTTTTAAAAACTCTCATACAATGGGATAGTGATGACTCAAGCGACACCATAACCAGCTACTCAATGACTCCTATAGTTCCGTCAACTACTCAGACGACTCCTACAGTTCATCTAACTGTAATGACTCATCTTAAAGCTTTTGAAAGAAGAGTGGTTGAGCTTGAAGCTCAAAACGAATCTTTCGATAGGATAAAAAAATCGACAGATAGTCTCAACATCCAGTTAAGGTCCCTTGAAGAGATGGCCAATGACCTAACTAACTGATAATATTCGTGACTCGATATGAGTGTTGTAAGAAATAAATACCGAGCTCACCGATAAGGTGAGCTCCCTAGTGCGACTGTTGTGACTAATGGTAGTGTCTTTAACAGTGACAAAATCAATCCTCCGGAATCTCACTCTCATGGTGAAATACGAGACTCGAAGGAGCTTGACAACTTCATCTTTGATTTAGAGCAATACTTTATGACTATGAAGATTGATTCGAATGAGGCAAAGATTTCCATAGCGACAATGTACATGATCAGAGATGCCAACCTATAGTGGTGTAGCAAATATGAGGAAATTGCCTAGGTAAGATTGAGCATTGACTCAGGGGAAGACCTCAAGAGAGAGCTGATGGGACAATTCTACCTAAAAATATTGAATTCATAGCACAAAGGAAGTCAAAAAGATTAAGCACACAGGAGCAATCTAGAGCTAAATTAAAGTTTTCTTAATATGCATGTTAGATATCAAGGACATGTCTGATAAGAATTGTTTCTTTCATTTCAAATATAACTTGCAGCCATGAGCTCAGACAAAATTGTTCAGATAACGATTGCAAGATTTAACTTCTGCCCAAAATGAAGTCAAAAGACTTGCTGACTATGTCATTAAAAAGGGCAACCGTAATTAAGGAAATAATGATAATCAGTCAAAAAAGCTGGCCATCCCACTTCAATAACTCAAAATTCAAAGCTAATTGTGGGGGAAATAAATTTTGGAAAAATTCGTCACCGGCGAATTCTCAAAGCTCCAAGAGAAGTATTAATACTTCAACAAGTAAAAGGCATCTTTTGGTGGGTGCTTTCTATGTGATGGATTGCATAATGTGTCACAATACCTGCACAAAGGATCTTTGAGTGCACTACAAGAGAAAAGTGATATATTAGAGTTAGGAGATGACGAGAACAATGGAAACCAAGCTGATATGGGCATGGTCCACCTCTTGTATGCCATGGACAAGCACGCCCAAGCATCAACTAAGTCCACCACCTAATAGATGTGAAACTTTAAGTGAATGGAAGGAGTTCCCGCACCATGACAGTCACGGGAATTACTCAAAACTTCGTAGCAGGGGCTGAAGCAAATTGATTGGATATGCGGTTGAAACAAGAAGGCAGCATGAAGCCCATGCAATCAAAGACAAAACCCACACTTGGTGTTGTCAAGTTTGTACTGCTACAATTTGGAAAATGGAATAGGGAGTTGAACTTCATGGCAACACCTATGGATGATTTTATCCTAATTTGGGGATCGACTTCCTTAAGATGGCTAAGGGAATGCCCATGCCACACTTAAGTTTGGTGCTCCACATGGGTGAGAGTCCGTGTCTAGCGAGTGCCTCCAAAAAGCCAAAAAACCCGAGAGGAAGGAAAAAGGCAAGGTATTGTCTACAATCCAATTTTAAAGAAGTTTGAAGAAGGGCATTCCTACCTTCCTCACAGCATTATCAGTGGACAAAGACGTCAAGGTTGGGTTTCTACCACCAAAAGTCAGCCTATTCTTAAAGGAATTCGAGGTGTTGATACCAAGGGAGTTGCCCAAGCTTCTTCCACTCTAGCGAGCAATGGATCACCAAATTGAACAGATATTGAGGGCGAGTCCACTTACTCAAGAAGCATATTGGATAGCATCTCCAAAGCTAACAGGGTTACAAAAATAACTAGATTGATTTATTAGCTCAAGATTATCCGCCCTTCAAAAGCGTCTTACGAGACCAATGCACTATTTCAAAAGAACAAAGATGGGAATTTACGTCTTTGCATTAATTACAAGACCCTAAATAAGGTGACCATAAAGAACCATTGTCCAATTCCTTTGATTGATAACTAGTTTGATCAGTTGAGTAATGTGAAATATTTCACGAACCTTAACTTAAGGTCAGACTATCACCAAGTTAAAATAGCGGAGCGAGACAAGCCGAAAAAAGAATATGTCACAAGATATTGAGCTTTTGAGTGGCTCGTAATACCCCTTGGATTAACCAACACCTCAACAACATTTTACACACTAATGAATCAGGTATTTCTATGAATACTTGGACAAAATTGTGAGAACCTACTTGGACAATATTATGATATACAATTCAAGTCTAGAAGAACACTTAAAACATCTAAGTTTAGTGTTTCAAAAGTATCTAAGATTAGTGTTTCAAAAGTTGAAAGAGAATCGTCTCTACGTGAAGCGTGAGAAATACTCATTTACTCAAGAAGAGATCAGCTTTCTGAGGCACTTTGTGAAGCAACATCAACCCAGAATGGATCCAAAAAAGGTGCAAGCTATCTCGAATTAGAAAGTCCTAACAAGTGTGAGCGAGCTGCGCTCATCTGTAGCTTTACCAACTTCTATCGACAATTTATAGAAGAATGTTCAAAGAAAGAAGCATAATTGACAGATTTATTCAAGAAAGGTAGAAAATGGGATTTGTCGGAGGCATGTCAAAAAGCATTCGAGTAGCTCAAGTGTGTAGCAATGAAGGAGTCGATGTTAGCCCTTTCAGATGTTACCAAACAATTAAAGGTGCAAACCGCTGTGTCGGATTTCTCCCTCAAAAGGGTCTTATTGTAAGAAGGCCATCTAGTAGCCTACGAAAATAAAAAGCTAAATGAGGTTGAACAACGTTATGCAACCCAAGAGGAGTTGCTAGTGACTGTACACTATCTAAGGACCTAGAAGCATAATTTGCTAGGCACCAAGTTCATGGTGAAAATTAACAATACTGCTGTGAGCCATATTTTCACCTAACCGAAGTTAATGTCAAAGCAGTCTCAATGGAAGGAGTTCTTAGCAGAATTCGACTTAGAGATAAACACAAATTCGGATGTTGCAACCAAGCCATAGTTGCCCTTTGTAAGAGATTGAACCTCACCATTTTATCTCAAGTAGCTCACCTATCGACAAACAATATTGCCATGATCATCAGAAAATAGGTAAAGCTAAATCTTAAAAAGGCCCCAATGGCTATGACTCTACTTTAACTTATTCAGGAAGGCAGCACTCAGATTCTAGGTTAGCAATAAATTGATCTTCACACAGGAATACTAGGTTTTTATATCTAAGGCTTCAAAATTTAGGAGAATGCTCCTCAGAGTGTGTCATGACATTCTATAGGTAAGTCACTTGAGGTAGTAGCGTACCATGAGCCTACTACAAAAGGGCTATTACTAACCTAAGATGAAGGACGACGTGATGAACTACACAAAAACATATCTCGTTTGCCAACAAGATAAGATTAAACGTCAGAAACTAACAGGGTTGCTAAAACCCCTCACTGTACCTAGCAAACTTTGGGAAAGTGTTTTCCTCAACCTCATTAGAGAGCTACAAAAGGTTAGTGAGTACTCGTACATTTTGGCAGTCATGGACCATTTTCAAAGTACACCACTTTTGTTCCGACATCAAGAGATTGTTCAGGGTAGGAGACGTCCCTTTTTTTCAAACACATTGTCAAATATTGGGAGGTATCCCAAAGTATTGTGAGTGACAGAGGTGATCATTTTATCAGAGTTTTCTGATCAGAACTCTTTAGACTACTCAATTCAGAATTAAATATTTCATTGAGCTAACATCCTTAAATTGACGATCAAACAGAGAAATTCAATGAACTATTCAAAGAGTACTTGCGACATTTTGTGAATGGTAGTCAAAAGGATTGGGTGAATATCCTCGACGTTACACAATTTTATTTTAACACTCCAAAGTACTCTTCTTCGAATGGGAACCATTTTAAGATTATAATAGGTCAACAGCCCCTTTTTCATACACTGTGGCCAATCCATATAAAGGGAAGTGTTATCATGCTTATAACTTTACTCAGAAGCGGAAGCAGAACACAGAGATTGTTAGAATATACTTGGAAAGAGTGTCTCGTCGAATAAAGGAGTAGGTTTGTTAGAAGAGGCCACCTAGGATATTTAACGGGGGAAATCTTGTATTAATAAAGCTTCTCCTTCTGCAAGAGCAAATGCAGTTTCTTAGAGGAAGATACAAGTGCTTCCTATTGAAATAAGAAAATCTTGTCTAGATTATTGCTCATGCAAGGAATGTGTCGTATAAGATAAATCCTCTAAAATGGATAAAGGTCCACCCTGTCTTCCATGTAAGCTATTTAAAGCCGTATAATCCTGATATGAAAGACCCTTCACGTAACCTATCACAACGCACTAACATTAGATTGAAGGCACCACCAACGCCAGAAGTTTAAAGAATTATTGTTGAACAGGAGGTGACTACATTATCTAGAAAGAAGAAAGAAGTGCTCACAACTTCCTGAAGACGTAAGACTAAGAAAGTGAGAGGTCAATAGTATCTCAAAGATCAAGTCAACAAGGACATTAACAGCTTAATAGGAGAAGATTGTTAGAATCCAAACTGAGTCATGTAATTTTTTATATATTTTCTCGCATCATTAAATTTTTCTAAGAATTTAGATAAACTTAATTTGAATTTTAGCATTACAAAAAATTAAATATTCATTGTAAATATTGAAAACTTTCAATGTATATTAATGCCAAAAGCCAAATGACCCAAAACCCATTATATGGGGAAATAAATTCTTAAAATTTTCTTTCATATCCGATTATTACCTATTACTATCGATTGCTTGATTGTATTTTCACATTTTCAACTAACAACTAATTTAGGTTCAATATACTTCTGTTCCCAGATCGCCCCAAACAATTAAGAGTACTCGTGAGTTAACTTGGCTCGCATCCGTTTTTAATGAGAACCGGATGCGCCACATTGTTTTTGTGGCCATAAAAACTCTGACCATGACACTAAACACCTAGATACCACCTGAACGTTGTCATTGTCTGCAAAAAAAAAAAAAAAAAAAAAAGGAATTTGACAAAGGTGTCAAATTTTCCCATAGAATGATTATGTTTCAACCTTGAACTTTTCAACTAGGCATCAAACAAATCCAAATCAACTGATGCAGTTTGTTTAGTTACATTCGAGTTTTAAAAGGACTTGAAAAAAATGAATAACTAGTCAGGCTAGCATTTTTCCAATTCACCCAGCCATTGAGCCTAGTCAGCTTTAGCTTAGGTTATCTCATGGCTACAACACACCACCTTTTTTGCATGATCTAGTAATTTTCAAGTCAGTCATTAGATTACACACAACACAACAAACAATAGGAGTCTGAGCGGTGTCTCATTCCCAGTGTGGCTAATCATTCTCTCCGACTAGCTACTAAAAATCTACCAAATGCAAATATAGGCAACGCATATTACATATATAAGCAAACTTCACATAAACTAGCAAGAACCATTCAAATCACTATACTACTTGATTGAAATGGTTCTCACAATGGTCAAAATATTGGATTGAAGAGTTTCTCCTGCAAAGAGGAGAGAACCAAATTGAGTTTGTAGAATTTGACTTCCTATCTGTTACCCAATCAGGGTTCTGATGTCTACTTTTTGTGAAAAAATACCAATCGAAGTGAAGGGTTTCTTCAAACAAGGGGCTGGGTCAACTATTCAATCAAAGGACTATAAAATGGATGTTTTCCTTAAATGGTATAGATACTGCAAAAAACAAACCGCCTACTGAAACTAGCTTCTCATCCACAAGGGCAAATAACCAGCTCTATCTCACCATCCTTATATTATATAAAGCCTTGAAAAGAGCTAAAAAGGACATTCCGGCCAAGTCGAAAATGGCCTAACAACACCAGGGAAAAGAATAGAATGCATGCTCCACTTGCACTTAATCCACAACAGATAGACGAAGATTTATTCAATCACATAGTTTGGGCTCCTAGAATATGTCACCTTTAGGGCTTTCTATTTGATTGTAACAAAAGGCCCTATTGTACTAGCTATTAAAATTAGGTCCACTTGTCTAGGGCTCGATCATGGTACCCATCCATAAAATCAAAGTCAAAAACACACACAACACATGGGCGTGCACATGCACACCCTTCCTTTTTGCATCCCAAATTCTTACGTTGAAGATTCTATTAATGGAAGGTGTTCCATGATTACAGCAAAAGCACTTTGTAATCATTAGGTCATTTTAGGATAAGTTTCACAGAGTCCAATTGAGTCAATATCAATAAAAAACTAAACAAAGAAAACTTTTCGAAAATTCAACCAGATACAGCTCTTTCATGTAATAAAACTTGGTTTACTCAACTGATAGAGATAAGGTTGTTTTAGGATTTGGATCAATTATAAACCAAAAAGAACCTTGATGATTGTCACACTAAGGTCAACCCACGCACAAGAAACATGCCAACAAAATGATAAACCAGAAGGATAACAGAAGTTCCATCCGAAAGCAAGTGAATGTACACACAATCAAATCAATCTCCTGCTGAACGCACATCTAGTCAATATACACATAATTTGTAACATTGCATTACCTATGAACGACATTTCTATCATGAAGATACTTCAAACCCATCAGAATCTGCCTAGTGTAAGAAGAGACATGTGAATCTCGAAGCTGATATTTCTGATAAAGGCTTGCAAGGGAACCTTGAGTCACAAGCTCTAAGAAGATATAGAGCTTTGATTTATCCTGCCAAAAGGGTTGAAAAAAAATCACTATCACCAAGTAAAGAATTCAGTAGCTGATAACAGCTATGGCAGAACAAAAGACATTCTGCATCGATTTGAAGAGCAGTGAGCAGCAGAACAAGTGAAATACACACATAGATCTAAATAATGGGCTGTGGACTATGAAGTTTTAAAATGAGAAGAAGGGTAAACCACTAGAAGCTCAGTATAATACCTTATCTGTGCCAAGGTATCGAACAATGTTTTCATGTTCAAACCGGCTTAAAAGCTCAATTTCCTGGGAGGGGAAAGGAAAACAAATAAGCTTGGGATGATAGAAGGGAGATAGACTATTATAACAATAATCAGTAACATAACACTTCTTGAATGCCATTTTATAGAAAACAGCAGGCAGTACACAGGTGAAACACAATTTGCAAGCAGCAATATGACCTCAAGTTTTTCTTACCTGCTCAAGCATGTAGATAGATTCCCTTCCTTGACTTCCATGCTCAATCAAAGAAACTTCTTTTACAGCAAAAAAGAATCCTTCACTGCAAATACAATGTTATTGTTATATAAAACAACATGTGCAGCCACAAGAATACACGTTAAAATAAAGATCATCAACATCATTGGCAATGAAATCACTTCAAACTAGCATTGGCAAATGCTTCCAAGCACATTACCCACAAGCAGGGGTGAGAAACAGGGTGATGGGATTATCCCAAATCACACCCACACACATAAGAATGGATTTGAGTTGGATTATATACTTTGGTTAATAATATTCTATTGATGGCCATCTGTCCAAGGTCATGTGCATGGAATGAAGCTCCTCTCTTGGGGCTAGGGCTATGTGGTAGTATATAAATTGAACTAGAAACCAGATGGAAGCCACAACACAGTGAAATTGTAAAGCGCTAACTCACAACCCTGCAATCAAAGTCAAGTTTCATCTTTTGACAATGTGTAGTTACTACTAGTGTATCATTGTTATATTAAGTCAATACTATGGGTGCAATCTAGGGAAGTTTTAGGGCTTTCAATGTCCAACGCTATTCGATACAAAAGGTCAAGAGCTCTATTGCGGCCTATGATTTCCAAAATCACAAAAAACAGTCCCCTTGCTATGCAGAATTAAGGCTACCTAGGATCCACATGTATTAAGCCGGAACTGTTTTACTATTTTCAATTTTTTAGTTCCTCTTCAAATTTTAACACCTTAGTAGAATGCGGCAACATGGAGAAAAGAATAGCAGTTTTAAAACTCTTGGTACAGTAGGAAAGGATCAAATGGTTCACTTCATACCAACGATGGGAAAAGAACCAGGAGACTTTTTCCTTGAAGTGGGCAAAAGATGCAGATATATGGAGCAAGGATGCCTACAACTTGATAGAAATGCCCTAAATCAAAAATAATTAATAATGCGTATTACAAACATCTGAACCCAGATAATATGGCAACAGCTTAATGGGAAAACCAGCAAGGTCTGGATCAACTGCTTTTGGAACATAAAAGGGTGTAGATAGAATCTGTCTGTAACAGAGAACGGCATTATCCCTCAAAGTCTTCGAGCTACCTCTGGGGCACACAAACATGAACTACTAGAAGTCAAATTTTTTTCATCACTCCCCACAGAAATTTTACAATATGAAAGAGAGTTCTATTAAATATCTCATTCAAGGTGTGAAAAAATTAATGGTCAATAGCAATAACTTATTTATGGGACAACTCAAGAATTACTAACAAAAATATCTCTTAGACTTCAGCCCCACAACATACGGTGGGAACTGGGGGATATATGAATCCTCTCTTTCCATTTCATGTGATTTCCAGAAAAATATATCAAAATTTTAGCATATTCAAATCGTTCTTGGCTTTTTACATAATCACCGTCATTTTCCATATTTTCATATAAATACCATTTTTTTACCTACAATTTGTATATCCTTCCAAGTAGCTACATTTAGCCTAAATCATCACATTTATAAGTGAAAAAATTTTCCCCTATTATTTGTAATCTATTTCACATATTTTAAAAGAAATGAAGACATTTAAGTCATTTCACTAAAAAATTAACAAAATTCAGCAAAAGGATGTGATATTGGTGACAAAGTAAAACAAAAGATAACAATGATGGTCATTTGAAAGCATGGGAAAATTTAGGTTTTTAAGTGAAAAGGTCATTGTTTTATGCCTCTCTTCTCTCCAAATATTTATAGGCCTATCTATCCCTCCTTAATATGGGCCTAATCACAATCATATCACCTTTCTTACATCTGAGGGGAGATGGACAAGATCCTGAGGAAAAGAAACAAATCAAATAGTGATGAATGGGCAAGGAAGGATTTAGGGCACGGTTGGGGACCACCTTAATCCCCATCAAAAGTCACATATGAACAATGCATTACCTTGCCATGTTTGATGCTCAAACCTTCGTAGTATGTGCTACTTCTAGCTACAAATGCCATAGTTTCTTATTTTATCATTTAGAACAATACCATTACATGGAAATAACCTCTCTTCAATACAAAGGTGTGACCAAGTATTTTAGTCCTCCGCATAGGCGGAAGGCCTCATACAATGAGTCACCGCCACCATTTAGAATAACACCACTATACAATATTAACAACCTCAATTCACCTATACTGGCTTTTCATACGTGCATTTTTTGTTTGCCTAACATTTTAATCCATACAATATAAGCTTATCTTTTAGCCATCCCATACCCTATCCCAAAGATTATAAAAATAATATTTCATGCTAAAGTTGGGGAAAAAAAAAGAGGAATCACCAGATATGCAAACAAAATGTGGCATAGAATATCAACAAAAATCCCATTTCATGCAATTAAATGTTATGCTGGTGACATGAACAGGGCATACCTAGAAAATGCCGTGTAAACCTTTCCAAATGACCCTTGCCCTAGAAGTTCACCTTTTTCCCAACCGGCAGTAATATGACCCCGTAGTCTGCCATTTGGCGAAACAATAGACACAGGCTCTAGTGTTGTACTAGATGAATCATCATCATGTGACGTATCGAATGAACAAGATCCCGATAGAACAACAGTCTCCCCTACGCTGCCCTCATTAATCCCTTTTTGGTCAGCATTCTCTCGCTCATCTTCTTTGACATCATCAGAAGAGTGAAATGTTTCATGGCATATCAAAGAAGGCTCAACCTCATCTTCAGGCCCTAACTCTTCTACGGGACCCCAAGTAGAGCATATGTTATCAAGAACAGGAAGTGACATTTCTGGTGGATGAGTGTAAAGAAGTTGAGGGCGATCACCTCGAATTCCTCGACTGCCAGCTGACTCACAGCTCCTCTTACAAGCGCCAAGAACCTCACCCACCTGAAAAGTTCCCTCGAATGTATCACATAAATCATAATCAACCCCCTGAACTTCACTCTTCTTAAGCGCTTCAGACTCATAGCTTCTAACAAGACTCGGCATTATATGGTTCTTAGGCTCTTCAGACCCCTCTAAATCCAGTTGGATCAGTTTATACTGTTGAGTAACATCAGATGACCTAGATTTCATTGCCTCCCACAGTTCTTTCGGAATTTCAAAGTCGTCAGGTCCTGAAATCCCTAAACTTCGACAGACCGAATCCAACTCACCAACGTTTCCTTCAATACGGAAGCTTGCCTGTTCCTGGGATATATCAAGAGACCGTGTTTGGAAGCCTGTGGAACTTCTTGCCGATGAGGAAGATGATGCTGATGATGTCGGTGCATAGTCATAATTCTTCGCCGCATTCCTGCGAACAAGCTTCGGTCTAGGCGACTGAGTTTGAATCATGCCTTTCCTCTGCTTTCTATCTGCAAATATATTAAGTAAATGATGCATTGAAAACTACATCCATCAAAGTTCACCCCAAAGTTTAAGAAATTGCTCTGTCCTGTTTAACCTCTTCCTCTCTAAGATTGCGATGAGTAACACATTAGAGAAATATCAAGCTCAAAACTTAAAACTTCTTATTCCACCTTCTTCCCCTCCTTCTCACTCCGATTTCACTCTCGGCGCCACATAAGAAATCGTCCAACCAACAAGCAACTAGATCAAGAACCGTAATTTGTGCATACTTTTCCTCGCGTCTACGACCTTTTCCTCTCTAACCGCAAAAATGAACTGATCAACAAATACCCCCTTCCTTTTCACCCTAATTCTCTGTTTCTTTGTATTTTGCCGCTATCTTCACCACAAAATCAACGTTTTGATGTGGTTTTCTGGGGCTGATTCCCCTACCGCTAGTTTCTCGATCAATTTTCTCGTTCAAGAGAAATAAACCAAACAAGAGAGGCAGGGCAAGGCAAGGCGCACAGGAGTAGCGTCGACTTACACGGTTCGTGTTTTTCACTCTCTACCTTCGCCGGCTGCTGCGAATTGTCCCGGTGAAAAGAGATTGATTGAAGATGAAAGGACAAACTTCAAATTTTGAGCTCTGACTCTGCAAGATTGACCGCAATCAACAATTCACGGGAGAGAGAGAAATAACTAGTACCCAGGTAGATTAGTAAACGCCGCCATGCTTGAGAGAGAAACGCGTTGATGACTTTTTTCTTTTATTACGCTTTTGTTTCTTTTATATTTATAT